>JASDQU010107055.1:118826-129585 GCA_032191745.1 Picea mariana | reverse complement strand
ACAAGAAATGATTGTTGAATGGAAAATCAATCATAAGTTGCTTCAAGATAAACTCATGTCGTGCAAATATTACAAGTATATCATCTCATTTGCAGTCATCTTTTTGATACTATCATTAGTAATGTTGTCTACATGGATGATAGTGGCTTCAATAAGATGTAACAGGGTTCAAATGGCTAACAATATACTGTCAGTTGTCATGATTGTGTTACAGTTGATCTTGATGAGACAGGTGCACAAGACAGAGTTCAGAGACAGAGGACAAGCCGGGTGGCCTATCCCGAGCTTGTTGACTGGTCAGTAACCTTTTGGGGACCAAAAGGTCTTTTAGTGGGGAGGTGTGATCCAGAATCGGATCCAGGAGCCTGACAGGGCTCAAAAAGGATCAAACGTGAAAGTGCTCGGAATCCGACGAAACCAACGCCATTGCATCTGTCTCGTCTTCCTTATTTTGGCCATATATTTACTTCGTCAAACGGGATTCGTATGCGAAAGATATCGCATTCTGTTCGAAAACCCAAACAGGCAAAAAAATGGGTGACTATACAGTATGTACAGTGCCACGTGGCAGGCTGACTGTATAGGCCATACGGTCGTACAGTTGATGTGGCAGCTTCTAGTGACGACATGTGGCAGGTGATGGAGCATATGACAGGTACAGTTGGACCAGTTAGAGGGTGACACGTGTCACCACTGTAAGGGTGACATGTGGCACAGGCTGGCGTGGCATGGATGATGTCAGCAGGCTGACTGGGCAGGTACGGTGATAGGTGGCAGGGTACGTGGCAGATACATGGACCATCCAGCGCTCGACAAGTGGCAGTGTCTGATTGGTTGGAGAGGTGCCACGTGGCCCAGTCATGGGCTGCCACATGGCATCGTGTGGTTGGCTTTCGGGTTGTGTAAAATTATGGGGTCTCCACCGGAGTCGATCCCCCGACCTCTTCCAAGCTACGGACTGGCAGGACCGGGCTAACCGCCCACTCCACTGGTGTGACTTAATAGTCATATGGCGAAATTTATATTTAAGTTTGGTTAAACTTTAGGTTGGAGGCGGAAAGGGTTGGGGCTTAGCCCCAGCCCACAGTTTAATATACATTACCACATGCGGGAGTTTGGATAAGGGCCATCCCCTGGCCCCTGCACCACCATATAACCACCAACATGTATCATGGGGCCTATCCCTCAGGTCTCGGATTTGTTATTTTCCACCAGTCTTATGTCTACGCCGAAGACCAGGAGCTAGCGAGTATGGGAAGGGCCAGCGCATAGCCCGATGGGCTAGCGCTCAACCACATGGCCCCAGGTGACCCTGCCAAGGGAGTGCTCGTCGGACAAAGGGGGCTTATCCTCAAATATTTGCAAAAAAATGGTTTTTATGCTATAGTTTGGATTTTTTATTGATATTATGCCTGTACTAATGGATTTTATCCATTTTTGGGAGATATTAGGCATTTTTGGAGGCCAAATTTTGGGAGGAAGTTGGGGATGGATAACCAACTTCAGATCTATATAAACCAGGCCTGTTTGAGGCCATGGAAGACAGCCAGAGAAAATTTATGCTGAAGGGAAGCCAAGCCAAAGCCATTTTTATGCAGAGAAGCTATTGAGGAGCGAGCATTTGCGGGCCATTTTTGGGAGCTCTGGACATCCATTTTGCGTGCCGTTTTCTTTGCTAGGTTCTAGAGATCTAGAAAAACATGACCAGATCAGTCTTGTAGCCAATTGGCACTGTTGCGATGTACTTTGAGCTTTTGAACATAAATAAAGAAGCCTCCCCCATAGAGACAAAGGCCCAGAGACGTAGGCAACGTTGTGCCAAACTCCGTTATCAATTCTCTTGTTATGGTTTGTCGTTTATTACTTCATTTCAGATCTGCATATGTTTACATGGCTGTCATGATTCCTCTTATTTCCTCATTCTTTCATTAAGCTTCTCAATTGGATAATTAACGTATGCAATTTAAAACTCAACTACAGTCATTAAAAGATCCTACGGATCACTTATGTACCAGCACGATTGGGCTCCCGCAAGGTGATGACCTGGGACGGATGTGCCCCTTGTGGAGCAGTTCTTGGATCTGTCTCTTGATCTCCTCATTCTCTAACAAAGAGCGACGATAGACTAGCCCATTGGGCAGCGGTGCACCGGGGGTCAGATCGATGGGGTGCTTGACCAGGCAGTGCAGAGGTACCCCTGTAGGTGAGGAGAAGATATCTGAGTATTCTTCCACAACCTTATCTACTTGCTTTTGTTGTGTGGAGAGGTCGACCGCAGAGACCCTAGATGTGGTTGTGATCTTTCACTTATTCTGAGAGCGAATCATGAAGAAGACAAACTTCCCCGTCTGAGAGATGACCTTCCTGCATTGCTTAGCAGAGATCAAGGAAATAGCACTAGGTGGGACTATCTTGGGTATCCTGTACAATTTCCTGTTCAAAGTAATAATAACACTATGAGGCCTAGACTCATATATAGCATGACATTTCCATAAATAAGGTTGGCCCAAAAGAACATCACAAACTTCGAGAGGAGCAACGTCACACAATACCTTGTCTTTGAAGGGCTTGATGACATACGACATTCGGCACTGTTGGTTGACGCGGAGATCACTTCCTTGGCGGAGCCATCCAATGGAGTAGGGTTGTGGGTGCAGCGTTGTTGGCAGGGCCAACCGCTTGACAACCTCTGTTGAGATGAGGTTATTTTGGCTACCGCTATCAACGATGAAGTGCAGTGGGGTGCCTTTTACCCACATATGTGAATGGAAGAGGCGCTCTCCTTCTTATGGCTCGTCTGGTTCACCAGGCTGGAGCTTGGTGGTAGCAACAGTGGCACTAGGTTTCGCGTCAATGATCTGTCTTCCCCTTTCTGGTTCTGGCTTAGAGTCAGAATCCCCATCTGATTCAAAGGCTTTCACTTCATCCACTAGCAACTACTTTGAACAACAGTCAACAGTGTTATGCCAAGGGCTCTTATGGAAGTCGCACCACTTCCCGGTGTCTTTCTTTGTCTTTCCGGTGTCCTTCTTTGCTTGCGGCTTGGACTGGTTGTCTTGATACTGTCCATATTTGCTCTGTCCTTTATTCTGTGGGTTGGGGCCACCCTTTCCTGGCTTTTTTTGTGAGGGGTTCCCAAGCCCAAATAACCGTGTATTTTGTTTGAGCTTCTGCTCGATTTTGACAGCATATCTGTAGGCCGCGCCCAAGGATGAGATGTCCAGAAATTCCATTTCGGTCTAGATGTATGTATGCAGAGAACCGCAATACTTGAGCACCAGATGTCACTTTGAATCTTTGATACCCATCTTGGTGCGCAAGGTATGGAAGATATTTGTGAAATATGGCACTGCTTGGTCTCTTTCTTGCCACAGTGTGGTCCATTTGGTATAAAGGTCGTCATAACTTCCGACAGGGTAGTATTATTCCTTAATAGCATCACTGAAGGATTCTCAGGTGGTTGTGACTGAAAATAATGAGGGTTCCTCTGTTTCCTTTTGCTCACAGAACGTTTCCCACCAATCTTTGACATGGGGAATGGCTTTGAGGAGTGCAAAAGTAATCTTTTCTCTATTCGAAAAGTTATGGACAGAAAAATACCCTTCTAGTAGATTCAACCACTTGTCTACAACATCTGCATCTATCTGACCTTCAAATATAGGAATATCAAAGTTTATTTATACCTTGAAGGGGGTGGCACCTCCACTCAAAGAAGATGTGTCACCTGTTGGTAGCCGCTGAAGGATTTGCGCGAAACTATCCATCATCTCGTTCCTCTTTTGCATGAGGGATTCCTCAATCAATAGTTTGAAAGGATCTCTTGTCTCATCATCTTTATTTTCTCTTGCCATGAGAGGTCACTTGGGCGTGCGAGAGTTTTTGTCCTTAAGAGAAACAAGCTCGAGACCCAAGTCTGTGTACTCTGACCTCGTTGGGGACATGCATTAAGACGACAAGGAGAAAACCGCTCTGATACCACTAATCTGGATTTTATGAGAAAAACAAAATGAATACAGATTATTAACAGGTGCTTAACACAAAATAACAGATATATAGTAAAATTGGTTTTCTATTCAATAAAGAAATCAGTTGGAAACTGTAAAATGCAGCGGAAACAAGCTTGTTGGAATGGTAGTGGTTTATCTCTGAGAAGAGATGTGACAGTTGCGCTCATTCGCAAGAAGATTATTGCAATGAGGCTCTGAAGGCCTTTTTACAATAAACAAGAATGCCAAAAAACCCTAGACATCCAAAAACCTAACCCTGGGAGATGAAGCACCAAAAGTCATGTGGGCCCCATTTGGGTAAGTCAGTACATCAACTTCTCGGGGTCGTAACTTTTTCATACGATCTTCGTTTTAAGCGTATGATAGCCCATTGGAAAGATCTATCCTGGGACTACAACAATTGCACAAATTCATGATGAAATTTTGTGACATACCCCAAAAAACGTCGTTAAGGGCCTCAAAATGGCTCCGGAAGTTCAGGGCCCGAAAAACTGCTAAAAATAGTAAATTATCAAAATTGCTAGAATGTTGTTTTGAGCCAGCTGGAAAAAGTGGGTGGCCACCGATATCCACCTAGATCAAGGGGGGTATCTCGGGTGACCCTAGGGGTAAATGAGATGGAAATTCTGGTAACGGAAGGTGATGCCCCTATAGGTCAATATAAGAAGTGGAAGATGACTTGGAAATGAGTATTGGTGATGGCAAATGGTTTCCAGAGCCTTGAGTACCTACAGAAGAGAGTTGCACCTGCCCGAGACAAGAGAAAAGACAAGTATACAATCCCAATATCAAAATGGGAAAGAAAGTGAAGCTTGTTGTCCTATATAGAAGCAGTAAACAATTATATAAATCAGCAAGTAAATGATAATAAAAGTTGCTAGATATGTCACTGAAATTCAAGTAAAGATGCAAAGGATTAAGCTAGCAATGACTAGTATAACTCAAGTAAGATAAAGCAAGACTTCGGTGATAAAGTAAGTTTGTTAAGTAATGTTATTGAAGAGATATTATGATAGCCTTATGGCTATAGCAAAATATTTCTACAGCAGCAAAATCTACCTCAAGAAATCAGCAAACAACTTTCCCAACAATTAGCCAATATCAAGTAGATTATCAATGACAACTTGTAAGCAAATTCTAGTGGTAGATTAGTGAGTAAATTGATTTTTAAAGAGAAATTTTATGCAGCCCTAATGGTTGTAGCTTAAATTTATAACAGAAACAATATGTACTTGGCCAAACTAGATGCCCTAGTGGCTCAAGCTAGATAAGAGCATGTAAAATTGATTCCACTTTAAACAATTAAAATATCTCCACAAAACACGTTATCCAATGCAACTATTTTGTTTCTCGAATGCAAATTTTCAGATTGGTGCCTTTAATCTATGATTTAATAGATTCTTTGTTATGAGTGTTGATTCCACAATATATCTAGGGGTGTAGGCCCTTCTACTCCCTAGAGCATGCAAAACTGACAAAGGTAAGGCTAGGAGTGTGTAAGCATGTTTACTCCTCCTAACAACCTTGTAAAAATGGCTATTCAACTAGAAAATAATATGAAATTTGGTAGAGGGTGTATTCTCTTATACTCCTTCAAGGGTTTAAGACAACAATATCAATGAAACTAGAAGAAAACACCAACAAATGCTGAAATTTCCTTACCAATTCCACAAAATAGCAAGATCAAACCCTAGTTTACCAAGAAATATCCATCCATAAGCAAGAGAACAAGTCTCCAAGAGGTGTGCACCACCTTAGCTCCATAATATACCATAACAAAGCATCCAAGAATGTTGCACAAGAGAGAGAGATAATCCAAAATTCCCAAGTAGGGTGCAAATTTCAGCCAAGCAGTCTTCTCTTATGAGAGAGTTATGTTAAAAATGAAATGAAAATGATATTTATTTATACAAAACCTATAAAATGGGTTTGTCCACATTTAGTTAGAGTAAACCACAAAGTAAGGAGGCTGGCCCCATTTACTTTTCCCCTTTACAAGATAAATTTGAATTTGTACATGAAGAAACCCTAAAAACATGATGTCATCTCCCTAGAGGGTGACGTTTTGGCACCTTAGTGAAGTCGTTGGGGTTGTAGGAGAAAGCATTGGGCCTCCAAAGGCCATGTGTCCTTGTTGGTGCGTGGTTTTAAGACCCTAGGTTCAAGTTATCTAACCAACAAAACTTTTCAGATACCGGCCCTTTCGGCATCACCTACATGTAGGTGAAGTCTCACCCAAGTTATCTACTGGAACTGCAAGAACCAAGTTTCTGCAAATATGAGGGGATGTGAGGTCATCAACATGTTCATTGATACTTATATACCCTATGTGCGATATTTTTTGTCTCTTATCCCTTGATTAATTGTTAACCTCAATTATACAGCACCATTATAACACAAATTGTGGCATAGACTATTCACGGGAACATTCATAATTAATGCACATCATTCATATAACAAACAGAGCTAGGTATAAACATGCTTAAATAGAACATTCATGAACAATAACATAAAAAAACACATTCATACACATAATTTAACATGGTTCACCCAATCCTGGGTTGCGTCCACAATGGCTGGCTTCTTTATTATTCTTCGTGCAATCCATCTTAGGCTTGTGCGTTGTGCTACAATAGATACATCATAATATAAATCCCCATCATGCCTAGTCGTTCTGTAGTGCAAGGCTCTCTCTGAAAAGCCTTCCCTAAACCTTTAGACATAGACTCTCTCATTCTCATCATATTATCTTAGCAACAACAACCTATTCTTCATCCCCTTATTCACTTAGCCACCTATTCTTCCCAACCCATTACATATTTATATACAGAGTTTAGGGCTCAAAATCCTACCTAAAACCATATGACAACTCATTATGATTCATTACAACTCATGAAAACAAATAGTTCATGCGTGTTTTTCCTGCCTTCGCACTTGTATGTTGTGTTTTCTTCCTTTTCACCTGCATGTTGCTTTTTCTTCTTTATCTCCTTGCTTTATTTCTCTTATTTATTCTCTTTCTTCATTTCCTTTCTTTATCTTCGTATGCACCGCCAAATGCGCTTTTACTTGCAGACTTCGATCCTGAATGCGTAGAATGTGTTTTTACTACACACTCTGATCTTGAATGTTCCTTTACTGTACACTCCTCAACCCTTAGGATATTTCTCAAAATTGCATCCAAAATGCATGTCCAATAGGCCCCCAACACTCACTTGTGGCTCATCCCAAGCCACTCAAGCTTGTTGCGTCACTCCCTTCCATGACTCCATAAAGTTTTGCAATGTCTCTCTGGCTGTAGTGACTTCTTTTTTTGCCTCAACCTCCCTCTCCAATATTTCTTATACGACATGTGTTGTTAGTGTCACAAGATTCTCCTCACAGTGTTACTCGACTTGCTTCACCATGCCCTGCATCGATTCCAATCCCTAAATTATCTTAATTGCTTCATCCTACAGGGGTTCCAAGCATTGTGCTATAGCCTTCTATTATGCCTTCATCTACTCTATCTCATTTTATACCTATTTGTTCGCAAGGATGATCGTCATGTGTTCGATTGGTGGCAAAGTGTTTATGATTTCATTGGATTTATGTGCCTTCTCTTGTGCACTTCTTACTCTTTCCTCGATTGCCTTCAGCTCTAGATTCGCCATCAGTTGTGTCCAAATCTACATGCTTTTTTCACATAGCCTCATGCATTCCTCACCAAGACTCTTAATGCTTATGACAAAGGTTATGGCTATTATGTCTCTTTGTTCCTTCTCCATAGTTGGTTTACCTGGTTTGATGCACGCTTCTAACTCTCAAATCTTGTTGTGGAATCCTTGAATTACTTCATTGATTTTTTATATGTTCTCCTCTATTGTGGCTTCTATCACCACTGGTATCTTAGGAATCACCCTATATATCTTTTGGACGGCTTGGTGTATCATCTTGACCTTTTGTTTGGTCTCGTCCTTCTCCTACAATACCTCGTCCTTCATCGTTATGCCTTGTCATTAACGCTTTTTAACCATCATTACCATCTTTTAAGCCTTTAATGGTCTTATTGATCCTATTCTCTGTATTTTTTTCTAACTTCTATGTGTATTCGCCCTGCTCAGTGCAGTTTCATCCATATGTCCGACACTCACTTCTTCTGCACACGTACTGTCGTTGTAACTTGTCTAATTTTTTTCCTATTTTTCCTTTGTTTTTCTTTTCTCTTTTTCCACTTTTTATTTTATTTTTCCTTTTTCCCTACTATAATACACTACTATGTTAGAATCGTTCTTGCACAATTCATCCTAGAGCGCAGGAGGTCGATCGTCCCTATAAAATTTCAGTCGACTTCCATTCACTATTCCTTCTAGGACTTCACCATTCAATGTTTCCAACTGCACAACACCTACCTCTGTCACATATTGCATTGCGTATGGTCCTAACCAATGCATTCAAAACTTTCATGGATGATGCATAAACTTGTTTCCATATAGTAATATTAAGTCCCCCACTTGAAACATTTTATGTTTAATGTCTATCATGCCATGCCTTTTCTCTTTCCTTCTGAACTTGTTGATGGAACCCTGTGACAAAGCAGTCTTCCTCAACCTATAGAAACTATGAAAATCTCTCCTTTATTGTGTCATAGTTCGAAAGATCAGTAATCGTTGCAATGTGCACGATAGGCACAATAAACTCCATCGAAATTACTGCTTCTTTCACATATACCAACCTAAAAGGTGTATGTCCATTGAACCTTTTACGTGTAGTCCTATATTCCCATAGTATTGCAGGGATCCTCAAGTCCCAATCATCCTTTCTTGCATTGCAGATCTTTGTTAGAGAACTCTTCAAAATTTTATTAAAGAATTCTATTGTCCCATTGGCCTGAGGGTGATATGGTATACTCCTTTGATGATGAATTTGCAATTCCTCAATCAATGTTGCAATCATCTTATTCAGGAAGTGTCTCTCTTGATCACTCAGTAAACTGTGCGGGCATCCAAATCATGCAACTACATTCTCAAATAGAAACCGCGTAGCAGTCTCTGCAGTGCAGTCTGTGATTAGTGTTGCTTATTCCCATGTGGTCAAATATTATTGATTTTTCTTAGCATTAGGTTAAGCATAAAGTTCATTCTTTTAACAATTAACCATAACCATAAAATGTTGCAGCAACTAAGATCACATGAAGAAGCACCATGCACAAGAACACAAAATGTATCTTGGGAAACCCTTCTCAACAAGGGAAGAAAACCCAGCCAAATCCTTTGCTATACTTTTCAAGAGAAAGACCTTTACCACCAAGAATATCCTAGCACACAAGAGGGTGCTCCAAAAACCCTAGAACTCTAGCACCCAAGAGAGGTGCGCAACTCTTGCCAAGAAGTGTACTTGCTGAAATTTCCAAAACTCACAAGTGTGTGTGTGTCTACAATCAAAGATTTCCCTTTACTTATATTAGACTTGTTCTATCAACTGAAGTGTTTATTTGTAACAACCCTAGTTGAATATATGCTTAGGGATNTAAGTAAAAAATAATTAGGTAATTAATTGTCCTAACATGGTTTTAATTAAACAAAGATTGGCATAATAATATTAATTAAATATTTATTAATTAATTAATTGTTATAATTTTGATTAATTAATTAATTAATTACATATCACATTCAATGACATGGGTGATAAATTTAAGAGGGTTAATAATTTTAATTTGTTTAAATGATTTACGTATACGGAGGGGATAAGAAACATTAAATATAAGGATAAGAAACATTAAATAATAGGATAAAACATTAAATAAGAGGATGAGATAATGAATGTAGGGATAAGGAAATTAATGAGGAGGAAGGGGTCGGTGAAGGAGGGATATGACGAGAGGAATCTTACGGGAAGGGGATGATTATTTTGGGAGGAAGAATTATTGGAGGGGGAAAGACTGTATGTCTGAGGCGATTATTTTTCTGGTGCGGGGAGTTTGTTTTAGGGGTTTTTGGTGAACCAGAAGCAGGGGGCACCAGTTTGCTGGGGGTTTTGGGCACGGGGGCCAGGATATCCTTACGGTATCCTGGAGCTAGGAAGCCGGACATGCTGCTCTTAGATGGCAGGGAGGAAACACGGTTTGGGAAGAGTTGGTCAACGCATCAGGCAGCAACAAAGCAATAGGCTAGATAACCAGGTCAACATAGAAATTAGCATCAGGAAGAGGTAATTAAATTTTATTATATTAAGTTATTTTTCATGCTGTAAATATATTTGAATTCCAGCAGAATTTTTATGCTTATAGGATGTGAATGAATTATTTACATAGAGAGAAAGGAAATATATGTTAAATTGTATGTAATTTTGTATTTTACAGCTACTACACATGGTATCAGAGTTGTATTTCACAATCTAGAGCCTTAAGGGCCTACCTACCCACCTACCCACCTAATCGTTTGTAAGAAGGAAAGTTTAGAATTGAAATTGTTCAACACTAACCAAGAAATTTAAACAACCCCTAATTGGCTATATTGAAACCCTTTGCCCCGAAATCCTAAACAATCCCTAAATAATCTGTATATGAAAATATTTATGTAATTGTAAAAATAAATTACGGCCAAGCTCCAACTCCAACTCCAGATCCACCTAACCTGCAAGCCAAAAACACAAATTTTTCTTTTATTTTTACACAGATCTATATATAAACAATATGCTCAATTGAAATTAGTATAATTCTATACATATTCAAAGTAACGAACAAAAAAAACAGTACCATATAGTCAGCAACT
>JASDQU010107055.1:69086-93016 GCA_032191745.1 Picea mariana | reverse complement strand
CAGATAGGGACTCCAGATTCACTTCTAGGTTTTGGACAAGTTTGCAGTCAGCGTTGGGGACTCAATTGAACTTAAGCACATCTTATCATCCTGAAATAGATGGGCAAACTAAGAGAGTAAATCAAGTCATGGAAGACATGCTCAAGATGTATGTCATGGATAATCAAACCCAGTGGGAAAAGTACCTACCTTTGGTAGAGTTTGCCTACAATAACAGTTTTCATAGCTCCATCGGAATGCCACCCTATGAAGCTTTGTATGGAAGGCCATGCAGAACACCATTGAGTTGGGATAGACTAGAAGACCAAGTAATAGTTGGGCCAGAATTGATTCAAGAGATAGAGGAACAGGTGATTTAGATTAGGCAGAGACTAAAGGAAGCACAGGATAGGCAGAAAAGTTATGCAGATGCACACAGGACCAACCGAAGTTATGAAGTGGGAGACCAGGTTTTCATTCGTATCAGGCCTAATAAGAGTACCATACGGTTCAGGAAGGGGACAAAGTTGTCACCTCGATTTATAGGACCGTTCAGAATCCAAGAGAAAATTGGACCCGTTTCCTATTGTCTCGTACTGCCACCCCACTTGCATAAAACTCACAATGTTTTTCATGTATCTATTTTACATCATTATGTTGCTGATGAATCACATAAACTAAATTGGAAGGAATTGCAGGTATCGGACATGGGAACCCTCACGGTAGAACCATTACGCATATTGGACCGTAGAGTCCTACATCTCAGGAACCATTTGGTAGACCAAGTTAAGGTCCAGTGGGACAAGTATAGTCTAGGATCTGCTACTTGGGAAGACGTCGAGACACTACGAAGAGACTATCCCTCACTTTTTTTACCACCTCGAGAATATGTTTCTCGAAGTTTGGGTGTATGTAACACCACCTTTTGACTTAGACAGACAGGATTACCTGAGGCCTATATACTTTATTTTCTAGTCACAATGAAACTATTAAGTGATACACTTAAACTTTAAAANATGATGATGTATATAATGTGATCTACTAGGTGAATGTAAATTTTACAAATGTTTAAATGTTATTGATGATGATGTATATGATGTGACATATTGTGAGAATGAAAATTTTTATGAATGTTTAAATATTGTTAGAATGATGTTGGATATGATGCAATATATTTTGGTAAATGATAATCTTATGAATGGGTGTCGAAATTGAATAATGGAATATTATGAGATCTGTTTCTAACTGGAAAACTTTGATGTTAAGTTGTCGGTACAGGGATATCAAATTGAAATGATGATAGTATGCAATTACATGATGATAATGCATAGAAATGTATGATTTTGTGCTATGAAATAGCCAAGGGATAATGATGATGAAAGTGGATATTATGACCACTAGCCGAGAAACATTATGGTATGAATATTGTATGTGAAATTATATTGGTTTGGATGCATTGCTATGATATGTGGACCAATGAAGGATTTCAGGTGATGACACTGCCCAAAACCGAATAAACAATGACAAAACCCCCAGCAACACAGTGCCACTGTATATTTCATTGTAGGGTGTGGACCCTAGTTATGATTAGGACGGGTGGAGGCATTTCCCACCGTGTATCCTCTGAAACCTGAAGTCATGGGAGGATGGTGTTAGTTCATGCTCCCCAAGATGTGTGATGATGACTGTCAGTTGCCTGCTAGGGAAGCTTGGTCGAGATAGCGACACTTTTGCTTACAGGTTCTATTTGGAGTTAGGTCAATATAGTTGACGCTCCAAGATAGTCTAGCAGAGGAAGGATAGGAATGGAGATGGAAGTAAGTTAGGGAGGAAGGATGAGTAGAAATAGTTGGGAAGTATGGGGATTTGTCTGATGATGAAATTTAATGTTTTCCCTTCTAAAAAGAAAATGTGTATATATGAATATTCATAATTACGTAACTAAACCACAGTTGTCTAAATAAAATTGTTGAACCGGATAATTGTAAATAAAGGATTTCTCAAACAATTGATTGGTTTGTTGTCTTTTGTAAAAGATTGGTCTTGCTGATTGGATTGAATGCATACATAAATTACTAAAGGATGATAGTTTTTAATTATTAGTACATGCACGGGACTTGTATATACTAGCTACACATGCATTTCTTGTACATATACACTAGTATGTATGAGTTTTCTTGACTTACTTACTGATAATGTCGGTTAATTGTTATGAATGTGTGAACCGTGTTTCTTTTCCTTTGTACCATAAGATACCTTAACTTCGGGACAAAGTTTCCTGAAGGGTGGGTGTAAGTAACAACCCTAGTTGAATATATGCTTAGGGATTATTAAGTAAAAATTAATTAGGTAATTAATTGTCCTAACATGGTTTTAATTAAACAAAGATTGGCATAATAATATTAATTAAATATTTATTAATTAAGTAATTGTTATAATTTTGATTAATTAATTAATTAATTACCTATCACATTCAATGACATGGGTGATAAATTTAAGAGGGTTAATAATTTTGATTTGTTTAAATGATTTACGTATACGAAGGGGATAAGAAACATTAAATATGAGGATAAGACATTAAATAAGAGGATAAGATAATGAATGTAGGGATAAGGAAATTAATGAGGAGGAAGGGGTCGATGAAGGAGGGATATGACGAGAGGAGTCTTACGGGAAGGGGGTGATTATTTTGGGAGGAGGAAGAATTATTGGAGGGGGAAAGACTGTATGTCTGAGGTGATTATTTTTTTGGTGTGGGGAGTTTGTTTTAGGGGTTTTTGGTGAACCAGAAGCAGGGGGCACCAGTTTGCTGGGGGTTTTGGGCATAGGGGCTAGGATATCCTTACAGTATCCTGGAGCTAGGAAGTCGAACAGGCTACTCTTAGCTAGCAGGGAGGAAACACGGTTTGGGCAGAGTTGGTCAGCGCATCAGGCAGCAGCAAAGCAGCAGGCTAGACAACCAGGTCAATGGAGAAATTAGCATCGGGAAGAGGTAATTAAATTTTATTATGTTAAGTTATTTTTCATGCTGTAAATAGATTTGAATTCCAGCAGAATTTTTATGCTTGTAGGATGTGAATGAATGATTTACGTATAGAGAAAGGAAATATATGTTAAATTGTATGTAATTTTATATTTTACAGCTACTACATTATTGGCACAACAGGGCCGACCTCACTTAGATATATCATTTATTATTATTATAATTAATATTAATATTAATATTAATTATCCTTTACATTTATTGTTAGACACAATAAGGTAGGGCCGACCTGTACCCTTTACATAATAACTAGGGTTACGGGTAGGTCTGACTCTTAAACAATATATAGCAAAGGATCTGATACACCCACTAGTGCTCATCCAATAGGGGCGCATCCATAGGGATTCCATGGACCTTATTCACTACATTACATAGATGAACTATGTCTTCATACATTCACCTGTGCTCGTTCACAAGCACGTCCACTCTATAGATCTGCTTTCCCACTGCCACTGACAAGAGAATCATCTGGAGTCTTCTCGTCAATTATGATACTTAGAGGAGGCCATCACATCATCTTCATTTATGTTCACATGATAATGTGCCCAACAATTTTGGGATTTCCCACGTTCACCTTGTGCTCAGCCACAGGCACGTCCTAACTCAAAAGATCGTTTTTCCACCGGATAATCATCTGGATTTCTTCTCACTCACGTCATGGAGGATGTCATCTCTATGTTCATGACTCTGTCCCAAACAGGAACCACGAACCCCTCATAGGGGCTTTCTCTCAGGTTTGTAAGCTGAGAGAAAGACTCAAATAGCTACTATGTTCCACATATCACAGGTTTGTAAGTTGGAGGATGTCTCCCACAGCTCTATTCATCAACACTCCCTCTCATCTAGGGCGGCATTCTTCATCAAGCCAAGTCTCATAGAGATGTACTCTGAATTTTGTTTTTGGCTAAAGTCATACATACTCCCTCTTAACACAAAAGGTGTTCTTCACCAAGTTTTATTTGGTGTACATATCTACAGTATTCTCAAGTGTAGGAAGGTACTGCAAGTCTACAATTTTCTTTTAAGTCACATCTATGATATAATGATACTTCATCTCATCATGTTTTGAACCATCATGAAACATTGGAATCTCAAGGAGCTTTACACACGGTTCTTAGTTATCATCATAGGATCCATCTCATGGTCAAGTAAATCTGTCAGAATTTTTTGAAGCCATATTTCTTCACACATTTTCTGCTATATACTCTGCTTTTCTAGTGCTCAAGGCCACCAAATTTTGTTTCCTGGTGCATTTAGGAAACCATTGGAAAACTTCATGATAGAACATCGGTCAGATGTGATTTTTCGGTTCATTATACTTTTTGCTCAATCTGACATACTTCTTTTCCCAAGGAGTAGTGAATCATACTCATATTCTTCATCTCGAATTCAAAAATCAAGGATTACTTGTAACAACAATGCTTTCATAATAATTCATCAGGATTAGGCTCTCGTCATCAACACTGTAATGATATAAGTTTAGATCAGCAACACTCTTGTTGAAATCCAAACTTATCAAGGATCCATCTATCTGAGATAGTTTCCAACTCATGGATGGAAGTGTATCTTGTTCACTAGATCAAGTGTCTCATCATAGACAACTCCCTTTGTTTGTGAGAAACCTCTAGTTATAGATCTCATTTTGTATTTCTTGACACTTTCATCAGTTGCATGCTTTACCACAAACTTCACTTTCTGGTCCCTAAATAATATCTTATGCATCATTCTTTTAAGATATACGGTATTCTTCTGTTATGGAATTTTTCCATACTAGTTCTCGTGTTGCTTCTCTAAGACAAGGAGTCTTACCATCAATGAAGTGGCTCATGACTGAAGGATAGCTTGAAAATCTATTTTGCTTTCTCGGAATGTGCCTTGAAAGTATTGTGTGCTTCTCTGCCTCTTGCATAATGAGTCTAGGTAGGATTTTTATGCCCTACTGCAATATCACTGAACATATCAACTGGAGAAACTAGATACCTTGGAGTAATGTCTATCTCCCTCTGAACTATTGAAGGGGGAGAAGATGTGTGTTTCTCGTCAGTCTTTATTTTGAGATTCTTTGAATCTTGAAGACGTATATCTCTTTCAAGAATAATATTTTTTCTTTGTTCTTGTACAAAGAACAATGTTTTGGACTCCCGTACCAGGGATAATGGTCCAAGTTTTGAGAGCTCTTTTAGTATAAAGCGTGATATCCTTCTTTATTTGAAACATGCAATCAACTATAAAATTTTAGAACAGAAAGATTTTACCTATTTTGTAGCAACGTTCTTCTAGATAATTTTGTAGCAACGTTCTTCTAGAGAAATTACTTCTTGTTTCTCCTTTCTTCACTTTCTTGAGGTGGATCTGGATCAATGTCAGCAGTGGTGGCATATTGTTTTCCCTTCTTTCTAGTTGAATAATTTTTAGCAATGTGTCCATACTTGTCACATCTGTAACACTAAACTTTTGAAGCATCTCTTCTTTCATATCCCGAATTGGATGAAGACTTTTCTTCTTTAAATGTTTGCCTAAAGTTTCTTTTGAATTTTCCTCCCTTCCTGGTATGAAGTGCAAGAGCATGATTTTCTTCTCGAGAATATTCCACTCCTCTATTTTTTAGTCTAAGTTCTTCTTGAGTACAATCTATCTATAGTCGCTCAAAGGTTGGTAGCGTTTCTCTTCCACTGATACTCTGAAGGAAGGGCTCCCATCATTTTGGAAGATTCTGGAGAGTGGTTAAGACGAGTTCTCTATCAAACATGATTTCTCCAATTGTCTCTAGTTGTTCTTTAACCTTTGATAACTTTATGAAGAAGAGTGCAACTGTGTCATCTTTTCTCATCTTAGTACTTTGGATTTGACTTCTCAAGGTAAGAGCTCTGAGAATGTTGTCACTTTCAAACATTTCTTTCAATGTTTTATACATACAATAGGCAGTCTTTAGATTGGCAATCCGGAGCAAGAGGTGGTCTCTTACTGAGTAGATGATTATTTTCCTTGCTCTGACATCATCTTCTTTTCTTACTTTCTTCTCTAAATCAGTCATTGTTTCTGGTATATTTTTAGTGGTTGCATCCAAGAGATCTTATTCTTCAAGAGTGACTAGAAGCTTTGATTTCCAAGGGCTGAAGTTTCTTGCTCAATCAAGTCTATCTTCCATTGGAGTTATGTTCTTGAATTTTTCTTGAATCCTTGTAGATTGGATTATGTTGGACTTATGACTGCCAACAATCAATTTGATAGTATCACAGAGATACTTGTTGATTCATAACAATGTTTCTCCAGAAAACCAGAAATATTCTCCAGGAAATTTTGGCACCCTAGAAACCCTAGGGCCAAAAATCAAAATTTATTGGAATTTAGTTCTGAGAGCTTTTGTATATGCGCTAGAAGAGGTCGTAATCTTTTGTGCTAAAAGTATCCTCAGCGCCCAATTTTTCAGGGACTTAAACACTCAAAAGAGAGGGTCATACAGATTTTCTAGAACCCTAGGAGATTCATACGATTCTACAAAAGTGGAGGGATTGTTGGTATGGGATGAGACTTGGTGGATGCTTGTGCAATGAGTTCTTTCAAGACCTATGCTTTGATACCATGTTGAGTTTTCTTAGAATTAGGTTAAGCATGAAGTTCATTCTTTTAACAATTAACCATAACCATAAAATGTTGCAGCAACCAAGATCACATGAAGAAGCACCATGCACAAGAACACAAAATGTATCTTGAGAAACCCTTCTCAATAAGGGAAGAAAACCCAGCCAAATCCTTTGCTATACTTTTCAAGAGAAATACCTTTACCACCAATAATATCCTAGCACACAAGAGGGTGCTCCAAAAACCCTAGAACTCTAGCGCCCAAGAGAGGTGCGCAACTCTTGCCAAGAAGTGCACTTGCTGAAATTTCCAAAACTCACAAGTGTGTGTGTGTCTACAATGAAAGATTTCCCTTTACTTATATTAGACTTTTCGTATCAACCGAAGTGTCTATTGGCACAACCGGGTCGACCTCACTTAGATATATTATTTATTTATTATTATTATAATAATTAATATTGATATTAATATTAATTATCCTTTACATTTATTGTTAGACACAATAAGGTAGGGCCGACCTATACCATTTACATAATAACTAGGGTTATAGGTAGGTCTGACTCTTGAACAATATATAGAAAAGGATCTGATATGCCCACTAATGCTCGTCCACTAGGGGCACATCCATGTTGATGCCATGGACCTAATTCACTGCATTACACAGATGAACCATGTCTTCACACGTTCACCTGTTCTCGTCCACAGGCATGTCCACTCTACAAATTTGTTTTCCCACTGCCACCAACAGGAGAATCATATGGAGTCTTCTCGTCAACTCTGCTTCTCATAGGATGCCATCACATCATCTTCATTTATGTTCGCATGATGATGTGCCTAGCACTTTTGGGATTTCCCACGTTCACCTTGTGCTCAGCCACAGGCACGTCCTAACTCAACAGGTCATTTTTCCACTGGATAATCATCTGGAGTTCTTCTCACTCATGTCATGGAGGAGGTCATCTCTACGTTCCTGACTCTGTCCCATATAGGAACCATGAACCCTTCATAGGGGCTTTCTCTCAGGTTTGTGAGCTGAGAGAAAGACACACACAGCTGCTATGTTCCACATCTCACAGGTTTGTAAGCTGGAGGATGTCTCCCATAGCTGCATTCAACAACAAATATTGTATCATAGTGATTATATCTTGATCTTCTCGCTATATCTCGATCTTCTCGTTGATGGGTTGATCTTCTCCTGGATTAGATAGTACTGCACCCAAAGCTATAAATGACACATCCACTTAAACGTGAAATTCCTTCTTCCAATCTAGAAATATCAAAATTGGTGTGGTCACTAATTTCTACTTCAATGTATCCAAACCTTTCTAGCAATCCTCATTCCACTAGAACTTAGCTTATTTATTCAACAAGTTCTCCATAGGTGTTGCAATCTGTGTATAACCCTTAATGAAGTTCATGTTCTATCATGTGCGACCTAGGGTTGTTCTCAATTGTCTAACTAATGTGAGTGGTTGTAAGTCCAAAATCACTGCAACCTTGGCAGGATCCACTAATAATCCTTGCTTGCATACCACATGGCCCCAAAAAAATCCAAAAGGCGTGCAGAAAATATGTTTCTTCAAATCAGTGAAATATGACATTGTCTACACCTGTCCAACATTAACCTGAGTACTTCTGTGTGATATTTCAATAGACTCAACATAGTCCAATCATCTAAGCATGGATGAATTTAAGGATGGAAATTTATTTTTAAATGTAGAAACCTTGGTGAATCTCACTAATACTTCATATGCCAACTATAGATGATTGGCGATATTTTTGTAAAAATATTCAAATTTCTAAGGATTTTATATAGTTTTTATAAAATTTTGGCGATTTTTAATGTAAAATAATTTTATCATGTAGAATTTGAGCAAATCATTTTTAAAATAGTGAATCTCGTTTTTGGAAAAACCATCGAAAATTAGCCCATGAGGGAAATTTAGCCCCTAAAATCATCCCTGCATCTAAGTAAACTTCAAGGAACTTATGAATGAATTCCTTAAAATTTGTGACAACCACTCTTGTAAAACCTACAGGTGCATTCTTCCCCACTCTGTCGCAAAGGTAGTTTTATGTATTTCTTCCTGCGCAATTCTAATCTGATCATATCCTAAAAATCCATCTATAAATGAATAGGCCTCCTAATCTCATGCATTCTCTATCACTTCATATGTAAACAGTGTTGGAAATGGATCATGCAGACATGCATCATATAGCTTCCTTAGGTCTACACATATTGGATTCCCTTGTTTTCTTATCTTTCACTACCCTTGGACTTATCCATTATGATTCCATGACTAGTTCAATGATTTCATCTTCTAACATTCGGTCTATGTTTGCCTTGACCTTCTCTTTATATTTCAGATTCAGTATGTAAGGTCTCTATCTTACTGCCTTAGCACCTGGTTGCAAAGGGATATTCATTTCTCCTAACTCCCCAACTATCCCTTTCATTTCTAAGAATGTTGTTGGAAATAGATCATGATACTCACGCAGTAAATTTTCAATCTTCTCCATAGTTTCATCATTCCAGTAATCACCTATCTGCTCAAACTTTGGATTTTCTTTTGTCCCAATATTTACCTTCGGTGTCTTTAGTGGTTGTGCATACACAACATATTCAAGATATGGTCCTTCTACATCATGTTCCCCCTCAATTCCAGGTATTTATATATTCCTTGGATCTTCCTCGTCTTGTTCTTCTGTAGCAACATTATAACATTCCAGTAATTCATGAATAGTCATGTAACATACAAAATATATATAATATTAAGTGAAAATAATCATAAATAATAATAATAATAAATATCTATTAATAGTTATTAATTATCTAAGGGACGCATCCTTTCATGGATGGTCACCACATGTGCCTTTAGGTTCTCTATATATTTGGCACTCTCATTATACATCTATTCATCATATATTATCTATTTATCTCATTATATACATTTGTATTCAATATATTTTCTTGTCCAATATGGATTATTGTTATTTATTCCATTTATGATGGATGTCAATCGTAAGAACCAGATTGGTTCTTTAAATTGGAATCAGAGCAAGTCTAATCCCAGCCTTTGGCTACCAGACCTATGGTCAAAATTCGTTGCCCTTGGTAACATCACTATAGGCTTTTGGCCACTCAAATTTTCAAGTTTTTGGAACTTCGGTCTTTGACTAAAACCTGGCCTGTGGCCATTTGAAGTTAAGAATTACTCCGCTGCCAAAACAATTAGAAGAAATACCAGGTCATATTGTTGCTTGAAGAAAAAAGAAAAAAAAATAATAATAATAAAATTAAATTAAATTAAAGGTTTTCTTAAGGTGCACCTAAAGAAGTATAAGTGCACACCAAGAAGTTTGAAGAAAATATTCCAAATTTGGCATTAGTTAAGTTAATTTTCATTTAAAGAGTGAGAAAAAATAATTTAAAAGAAAAAGTCTCAAAGAAGAGGAAAAGTGAATATTTTATTTTACCTTTGGAGATTTACCATCGCATGGTTTTGGAAAACCATTGACCCATGGTATTCCATACCATATATAATATATATGTGTGTGTGTGTGTTTACCTCTAAATAAGTATTTCACAAAACTTAGGGTTGTGTTTGTTGAGCCCTAACCACCGCTAACAAATAGTCAAGAGTATAAAAGGGATTTATAAGGTAATTTTTATAAAGTTTAAAAAGGATTAAGTCATAACTTTTAAAGAAAATAAATTTAAAAGAATATTAAAAGGAGTAATAATTAAATAAATAAGTAAAAGAAAAAGAAAAAAAGTGGATTGTTTTAAAAAGTGGGTTTTTGGAATTCATACATTTATCATTTATAAAAAATAAATACGAAGTGAACTATGACATCTACAAAGAAAACATTTTTGGTAAAATGTTTGTATTGCACAAAATAGGAAGAGTATGAAATGGGCCTTATGAATGGAACTCGCCCTTGTCCATATTGTAAAAAGATTTTTACTTTAGCGGAAAATCAAGGTGACACACATTGAGAAGTGAAAATAAAAGAATTAGATAAGCAACTAATTCATTATCAACAACACAACAGAAATTTACAATTTCAAGTTGGGTTGGAGAAAATGCAAAAAAAACAAGAAGAGAGACAAAAACAAAATCTTGAGGGAAAATTACTAGAAAAAGACAAAGACATTTCTTACTAAAAAAACATAACCAAAAGTTATTGGTACAAATAAACGAGGCAAAAGATAAGAAGCAAAGGGATCAGAAGTTAGAACAAGCTAATCATGATCTCATTAAGAAATTAACAGAGAAAGATGAAGAGAATTGTCGTTTAAATAACCATAATCAAATCTTGGTTGAACAAATCAAGAAGTTAAAGAATGAGAAGAAATTATCCGAAAAAGATGAAGAAACCTCTCGCCTAAGAATACTTAATCAACAATTGTTTGCACAAATTAAAAGTTTAAAGAACAAAATAACAGAAAAATTGGAATGAAAAGATGAAGACAACAAGTCAGGAAATAAGGAAGAACTTTTACGTTTAAGGCGACATAATCAAGACTTACTTACCCAAATTAGAAAGCTAAAACATGATAAGAAGTCTTTACAAGAAGAGATAGATCAAAAATAAACAATGACTAAATCAATTGAAATAGAGAACCTTCTAGTTCAAAAAATCCAAACCTTAGAGAAAGAAACAAACACTGGTCCAATTGAATTACCAGAAACATCAAAAGTTGAAGAAAGATCCAATAAACAATATTCAGAAGAGATTTGGGTGCCTTATCGTGATCCAAATCACAAGAGTTGTTATGACCAACAATAAGGTCAAGAGGAATATAAACAATGTTCTTCTTACCAACAACTAAACTACAACATTGAAAAAGAACGAAGACAAAATTGACAACTTCTATGGAAGCCTAAAATAAGAAACCCTATCCAAATAATCAATCATCAAACAATTCCAATGAAAGTAGATTTGGGATGGATCATTTCCAAAGAGATGCAACATATTACTTCAGTAATTCGAAGATTATATTGTTTTCTTTCGTCAAGTTTCCCAACTACAAAAACAAAAGATCATGAGAAGTCAATTCAAGTTAGAACAAGAGATAGGTGCTTCTCTAATCATGCTTTGAGGACAAAGAATTTTTAAGGGGAAGGCAATGTAACATACAAAATATATGTAATATTCTGTGATAATAATAATAAATAATTATTAATTATCTAAGGGACGCATCCTTTCATGGATGGTCACCACATGTGCCTTTAGGCTCTCTATATATTTGGCACTCTCATTGTACATATATTCATCATATATTATCTATTTATCTCATTATATACATTCTTATTCAATATATTTTCTTGTCCAGTATGGATTACATTTATTTGTTCCATTTATGATGGATGTCCATCATAGGAACCAAAATAGTTCTTTACAAGTCATAGAAGATCTGTGTGCACTACACATAGGTACTGCCTGCATTGACCCTTCTCCTAAAAATATATTGGTTCTAATGACCTACAAAGTTGCATCTAGTAATGGAGATTCATGTTCAAATGT
This sequence comes from Picea mariana, assembly GCA_032191745.1. Classification (NCBI taxonomy): domain Eukaryota; kingdom Viridiplantae; phylum Streptophyta; class Pinopsida; order Pinales; family Pinaceae; genus Picea; species Picea mariana. The sequence continues at coordinate 80,880 of JASDQU010107055.1, read as the reverse complement.
AAATGTTACCTTAAACCTTTGAATTAGTTGGTCCCAATTCATTGTTTCTCTATGCATTTATGGTTCTAGGTACCAATTCTTAGGGATTGTATCCAATGTATGTATAAACATGTGTGTCCATTCCTTCTTTGGTATCAAACTCCATATGTTTCTGCACTACGCAATGTGTTATGTTGGATCACCTTCCCCTGTATACGTCTATGCAATATACTCCACCTCGGTACCAAATCTAACTTGCATCAATCTTCTACATTGTTGCCAGTCTTTTAATCATTCTTTATGTGCATCCCACCATCTAGCTGGAGTCGAATTCAAGACAACATCTAATGCCAACGATATTTTGTGTTCAGGTATCTGCAACTCAAACTCCTTTACAAAATATTGTATGTCAGTCAAACCATCATACTTGGGCGGATCACATAACTTTGTTTCAATCCAGCGCAATGATCGAGTAATGTGGGCATATCGTCTAGTGGATACTTCATGCATTATATTTTTCCAATGTTCGAGACCTTCCTCTGAGTCTGAAGCACATGATCTAATGCTTCGCCAACTTAGTGCACCATCTGCAGTGGGGTTAACATAGTCATCCATTCCCCTAGTCATATTATACAAGTTGTCAATTTCGTTCCCTTTTGTAGGTTTTATGTACCTCTTTCCTCTATTGGATCCAATGGCATGGTAACTTTTAAGTCTCCTAACTCAAATATCATTTCCCTTCTCTTCACATTAATAATTTCCTGATTTTCAAAGGCCCATTTTAACCCCATTAGTGTTGGATATGGCTGACTATCATCCACGATTTCCATGACTTCAAAGTCTACTATATTGCACACACTATCTATATTCACAGGTATCCCTGTCAATCGGCCAATTGGTACTATATTGTGTTGGTTTGTGAATATTAACTGAACGGGAGACCAAATTAACTTAGTTTTTCCCATCATTCCCCATGTTTTCTTTGGTAACACATTCACATCAGAACCCAAGTCTAAAATGACATTGGCCACATCATATTCCCCAATCTGGGCACTTAGTTTGAACTCTCTGTTGGTCCTCTTTTTGCATAGTACCCAATTCACTACCCTCTAGGTGGCAGGAATTTCCCTCTCTTGTGCGCAATGATCAATCATTTCACATAATTCATTCAGCGTGGTTTCATCTTTCATCAATTCTATGCAACTTCTTATAAATTATCTTAGAGTACTTACCTTCTCAAGTAGATTTTCTGGTATAGTACAATCATAGACTAGAGGCATGTCGACCACTAGAGGCACAAATGATGTTGAAGATACCAAATTTGATCCTAGGATATCTTTTCTTGTCCAGCTGATATGTCTCCTTTTTTTGTTGAGGGTCAAATGTTGGCATAGGTCTTGCTAACTTCATCACCCATTGTTCAACCTACCTCCCTCCACTCGTCACATCATCTCATGTTCTAGCTCCCCCGTGCATGACAATTGTTATTCTAGGTCCTTCATTGTGTTTCTTGGTTGATATATTTTATATGTTTTGATTCTGGTTTTGGTTTTGATTCCCTCTTTCCTGCCACTTTGCAAGTAGTTGAGGACAATCTTTTGTCGCCTGATCCAATGCTCTACAATATGTGCAAGTTGTACAAGGATTTGGGCAGTCATGAGCTAAGTGTCCTGGTTGATTACAATTGTAGTAGATTATTGGGCCTCTACCTCCTCTACCAAAACTTCCTCTGACTCGACCTCTACCAAATCCTCCTCAGTTTCCTGGATTAAAGCCTCTCTGATTATTATATTGTGGACCACCTCCTTTTCTCACATCATTCTCCTCCCGTATTCTATACATATCTGAAGTGCACTCTCTCATCAAATAAAATGTGCAGAAATCCTTCTATTCATGCCCAACTGACTTGCAAAAGTTACAAAATAAATTCCATGGCGTATTTTGGTATTTATGGAGCAATGGACAATCAGGTGGATGATGGACCCAATTTTTACATATTTCACAGTACCGTCCTTCTGGTAATGGATTTGGTGCTCCAGTCACCAAATATTATGCAAAAGCAGGGAATTCATCCTTATGGTGGCCTTCACTTCTAAAATTGACACACCAAACTCATTCATACTTCTCCTTTCCTTTTGTAAGATCTGTTAATTGAATGGTCAAGGCAGCTAATTGTGTCTATACTTGCGCCATCCCCCCATCATCTCCTATGGGGGATACTTCCAACTTGATCACAATATCCAAGGCTTCAAGCTGCAACGTAACCTTATGTTGCACCAACAAGAAACGAATGTGTGGCAATAGTCCAACAATAAACCATTCGTGGTGTTGTTGATAAGGAATCTGGAATGTCAACCTACCCATCAAATCCTTAAATATTTAATCATAGTCTCAAATCGATTCAATCTGCACTTGTTTGATTTCCTTCGATTTTGTGATGTACTTCTACTCGGACTTTGACTTCTTGAACTGTTTCAACAATGCTTGTCTAATTTATGCTAAATTCCTTGATTTTTCTATAGGTGTAGTACTCTACAGTTTCATATACCATACTATTGCACGGCCTCTAAATGTTGTTTTCGACTGTGCAATATTTACGGCCTCATCTTGGACATTCTTCGCATCCCAAATTGTCTCACATACAAATAGATGTTGTCTTGGGTCCTCCAACCCAACTCCCTGGAACTCAGGAAGTCTCAATGTGTTGTCTAACCCTTCCATGTTGTTTTGTGCAGTACCTCCCCTCAGCGATGCTAGTTGAATCTGACTCGATGCACTACTCCCACTACTCTGGCTATTGTTAATCTATCTTCCTCCACTAACTATAAGTTCTTTTGAAAAATCCTCAAATGATACCTCATATCTCAGTGACACACATGGGGTCATGGAATCGACATAGGATCCAGCTTGAGTAGGACTTAATGGCTCTTCTATTATGGTATTGAACTATGGATCCTCTTCCTCTCCTTCTGTGTGAGGTATTTCTATGATATGGAATATTGCACAGATTTCTCTCCTCTCGTACTCACTGCATCGCTCTCCTTCCCCATCCCCAATATTCAACCTATTGTACCTTCTTCCATTGCGCAGTACTCCAAAATCATCTTCTCCTTCTGATATACTTTCCTTGTTTCTCTGCATCCCCGGTCCTTCTCTTTCTTCTTCATTCTTTCCTACCCTAAGACTATCCCATGGTCAGCCCCTAGTTACCCTATGTTCTCAAAGCCCCTTTAGTAGTTATATTCCATCGTCATCACACACTTTTCGCACAACAACATGTTTATCCAAGTACCCAATGATTTCATGAACCTTCTGCACGGACCCTTAAATAAATCCCTTTCTGCAACACTATATGACTGGGTACAATCCATTGAAAATTCTGTAATATACCCCCCAGTATGTTATTAAACCAGACATAAATTACACGAGAAGTCTTATTACTTACATAATTCATTTTTCTTACCAACTCATGACTCTAGTTCATCGGCACTGTAGTACGATATCTTCCAATATTCTCCTCTAATATTTCTAACCATTAGTCAAAATAATTGAAAACTTTCCAAAGAAAATATCATGCATCTCTGTGAACACATACCATTGCAACCATTGTTCGTTGCTCATCTAAGGGTTTCTATTCTCTCCTGAAGAAATTTCTCGTTCCTTCCTTTCCATCCATCTGACGATCTATTTCTTAGTCAGCCTCTAAAACGTTCCCTCAATTACATATTTTGGGTCCCAACAATAGAACCATTTGTTGGCACGTGTTTGTAAGACCCTAGGTTCAAGTTATCTAACCAACAAAACAATTCAGACATTGGCCCTTTCTGCATCACCTGCACGCAAGTGAAGTCTCACCCAAGGTATCTACTAGGACTAGAGGAACCAAGTTTCTGCAGAGATGAGGGGATGTGAGTTCATCAAATTTTTCATTGATACTTATATAACTTGTGTGTGATATTCTCTATCTCTTATCCCTTGATTAATTGGCAACCTCGATTTTACAACAACATTATAACATAGATTGTGACATATACCATTCATGGGAAAATTCATAATTAATGTGCATCATTCATGTAACAAACAGAGCTAGGTCTAATAATGCATAAATAGAACATTCATGAACAATAACATAAAAAAACACATTCAGACACAGAATTTAACGTGGTTCACCCAATCCTTGGGCTACGTCCACAACAACCGGCTTCTTTATTATTCTTCATGCAATTCATTTTAGGCTTGTGTAGTGTGCTACAATAGATACATCATGATATTAGTCCCCATACTTCCTATATGTTATGCAGTGCAAGCCTCTCTCTACAAAACCTTCCCTAAACCTTCAGACATACACTCTCTCTCGTTCTCGGCCTATTCTCTTAGCAGCAACAACAACAACAACCTATTCTTCAGCCCCTTATTCACTCACCGGCCTATTCTTCCCAACCCATTACATATTTATATACATATTATAGGGTTCAAAAACCTACCCAAAACCCTATGACAACTCATGACAACACATAGTTTATGCGTGTTTTTTCTGCCTTCATGCTTGCATTCTACTTTTCCTTCCTTTTCACCTTTATGTTTATTTTCCTTCTTTATCTCCTTGCTTTATTTCCTTTCTTTATTTCCTTTATTTATTCCCTTTCTTTATTTTCTTGATTTATCTTCTTATGCGCCACCAAATGTGCTTTTACTTGTGCACTTATTTCCTAAATGCACAGAATGCACCTTTATCGTGCTTTCCGATCTTGAATGTGCCTTTACTGCACACTCCTCAACCCTTAGGATATTTCTCAAAATTGCATCCAAAATTCCTTTCCGAAAGTCCTCAATCCAAGTGTCTCTTCCATAATGCAAGGGGTCCTCCCATCCAAAAGTTCCAAGAGTCCATCAACCACCACATGCCATAGCCCCAAAACAAAACGTCACGCCTAGAAAAGTTGTGTAAGAGCTCCCAAGCAATTTGTTGGGCTGGAAAAGGGCTAGGTGTCACTGTCCAAGGTGTCCTCTCTTGCCTCCAAAGGCAACATACATCATCCAGCTGGTCCCAAGGTGTGGGTCATGGCATCCAACCTATGGGCATCATGTCCCAATGAAGACCCAAGCTGGGCTTGTTCCTCCAAAATGTCCATCAACAAGGTCCTACAAAGACAGACAAGTGCGCCCTCCAAGGATATCAATTCAAAGCATCATGGAAAGAAAAATCACTTTTAATACAAGAGCCACCTAAGCATGTACATCAAAAATTACCTCATCAAATTAAACAAGTTCTCAAAGACCCTATGTCATTTTCCAAGTTTAGGTATGGGAGGGTTGACAAGGTGACCTATTAGGTGAATCAATCCTAAGTAAAGGAGTGTTTCCTAGGTGGAACCCTCTCTAATTCATGTCGATAAGATGAAGTGGATGGGGGTAAGACTTTTGGGCATGGGGTTCATGACATACGAGGGTTCGTAGTGTCTCATTTATGGGTGCCTTTGTAGAGGGTGTGTTCCACCTTCATTTTCAATGCATCATTTTTCCAAGCCCATTTATTTGTCATTAATTAATTAAGGTCCAGAACAACTTGGTACTCCCAATGGGTAACATAAGTCTTGGGGGGAAGTACCACAGTTTCACTTAAAGGGAGAGGTACACAAAGTGCCATAGGGGTAAAGAAAATCTTGTAACACACTTGTGTATATCCCTCAACAAGTGGGACATTTTTATATATATGTATTTTCTTTTGCAGGTCTTTGATTTTTTAGGAGAAACATTTCATTGTTCTCAAGACCTCTTTGGGCGAGCATCTGGAAGGTTATAGTTTTGTATTTTTTCTTATTATAGCTACATTCCCTATTGGCCTTCATCCCCTTCTTCCCATGAAATGAGGTACAATCCCTTCTTGGGTCAATACACCCAAAAAATCCCAAAAGATAAGGAGTTGAAAGGATGAAGTGTGAAAAGTGATAAGTATGATCGAGAATGGAACGATGACTCATCAAGGGGACCTCACAGTAGCAAACCCATCCCTAAGGGTGACCACTTATTAGGGTGCAATGTCAACCACCAAGGTGAAATAGGGAAAAGAGAATAATTTCCAAGCAGATGTTCTATAATCAAAAGCATCTTTAAGTGCAACATACTCAAATGCCTCAAGTATTAAAGTGGCACTTACCACAATAGGTTACTTGTACCTCATGGAGCAAGACCCATCGTCTTTCGGAAGCAAGATGATGTGGTTAATGACATCATGATGAAACAAGGATGTGCAATGGTGAAGTGGGTCTCTGACTGTGAATTTACATGTTATCAAGCATCTATCTCTTGGTACTCCATGTTTGCAACCTGAGGGCCTCGCTACATCATATCCTTAGTTGTCCCTAGAAATTGGGGATAACATCTGGCTCCTACTTGGGGACATGTACTCGTCATAGAGTGCATGAGAACCTCAACATCTTCTGGTCATACATGTGCCTACACTGAAACATCAAAACGTAAAATCTAGGGTGGCTCACTAACCCTTTGCTCATATAACCAAAAACCAAAATTTCAAAAATGACAACTAATCTAGAAAAGAAAATTTTGTCTCTTTCATATAATATGATGAAAGAGAAACATGTAAATCAGTAATGCAAGTAGAGAAAAATGAAAATCAAATATCAAATGAAACTAAAATATCATGAGCAATCAAGATGCAAATGAAATAAAGCAAGATGACCTACCTACTTACTTGGGGCCTGGGCCCTGAAGAAGTCAAGTACCTTGAATGCAGGGTCGAAGAAGATACCCATCCACTGGTAATGGAATCTTTCTCAAATCCATGGCTAACAAGTGATACTTCTCTTTCTCGGACTTCTTCTTGATGATGTAAGGGCCAAGCCAAGAGTTTTTATTCTTCTGATCATATTTGGGCTTGCCTTTCCTCTTATCCCACATTAATGCAAGACTTCCTTCATTGTATATGATATTAGGTATATTCTCAATGTAGGGGTATGAAGGTGGATCTATGCTGACTGCATCTTTAATAGCCTTCTCACGTTCTTTGTCCCATTTATCTCCTTCTTTGATGGAAATAAGTTCCTTCCCTTGAAATTTTGCTAACTTCTCCTTGTATTCTTGGGTTCTTGGAAGGAGTGTATTTATAGAATCCTCCTACATGAAAAAAATAGTGTGAGGATCATATTCAATGGGTAGTGGACCTTCATCAAACTCATTCTCCTTGATGTGGTTAGGATGGTCCCACTCTATCACATGTTCCTTGTCCACCCGTCAATTGTAGAGAACTTCGAAGTTACCATCCTCCATGGGGATATAAGCATGAGTGAGGTCCATTCTAAGGAATCCTCCAAGATTCATGGCCCGACTCCTCAATAATAGCATGCCCCAAGGCTCTGTAACATCAATCACCACTATATTCATGAGGATGCTAATGTGAGGAAAATCCACCAAATAGAACTATGTGTCTTCTATGAGACCATAAACCTTGACCTTCTTGGAATCGATACCATAGAAATTTCCATAAGGTCTAGTCATCTTGAGGCCAAGCTACGTCATAACCTTTAAGCACATCACATTTGTCGAGGCCCTTGAATCTAGCATGCATTTTTGCAATATGAGATTATTCATCCCAAAGAAAGGTAGAAGGGAGGGTTAGGATCGCTTTACCATCCAAGGTACATGGTGTTCAATATTGTCGGAGGATATTCTGCCTCGACTGGCACTTTCAACAAATCCAACACTACTTTTCTAATGGAAGGGATTTTGCACATTTTTGTCACTGGGACTGTCATATTCATTTTTCCAACCATGGCCAAGACATCTATATTCAACTAAACTTCTTCTGCATGTGTTGGTTTTCGAAGCAATTCTCGAACTGGAGGTGGGGGTGGTGGGACCACCTTTTTTGTTGGTTGGGGAGTGGTTTTCTTTGACTGAAATGAAGCTTGATTTGTTGGTTGAGATGAGTTATTCTTCTATGAATTATGTGGAGTAAAGATAAGAATTTTATTCCTTCTTGCATAAGTCATGATCTCAGTCTTCTTTAATTATTTCCTCTGATATTCAGTCAATTGATTAAGAACTCTGAGTTGGTCTTCTCTGGATCCCCTTTTTTGAGCTTCATAAATATGTTCTTGTGTAATACATGAGGGTTCACCATCATCATCATCATCCTGAAAGGAAAATGTTGTATCCATGAAGTTGATACTGTCATGAGATTCTTCTTCTCGTCTTGGACACTCTTCCTCTGAATGAGGTTCTTGGCAAGGAGAACACCATGGTAGTTCCCCCAAGTTCATCATCCCAACAGGGTTCAGTGTGTCAATATCCTTTGCCTCTTTTTGAGGTTTTTTTTTTCCAAACTTTGGGTTCTTTCATGATGAATGGCTTCCTTGGAGCAAACTGATTCCTTTTCAAATTTGTCAACCAACGCATAACTTGATTCTGAGTCTGGACAAACTGAGTATTCATCTTATCAAGCTTTTGAGCTATGAGATAAATTGGATTCGGTACATTGTTTGTAGTTGTTTTTTATTTTAGTTCTACTTTGGCATGAGGATACTGAAAAGGATCGAACTTGGAGCACATAAGGTTCTCCTCAATATTTGAACTGTACTTTTTTGCTTCTACCAAAGTCTAGGGTTTCTTGTCCCTTAGGATGAAACCAAACTACCATTCAAAGGAATTGACATACAAAAGACAGACAACTTTTCTAGTAGGGCACAAATACAAGGGGATTTGGATGTGTAGTTTATCAAATCTGGTATCAAACTCACTAATTGTCTCATTCTCCTTTTTCTTTATATGGTTGAAATAAGTCATTAGCATTCCACTATATTTCTTCAATGACCATCTACTTTTGAATAACTTAGAAAATTCTTCATAAGTGGTGAGGTCATTATCTCATAAGTCATCAAACCACCTTTGGGCATATTCAGTGAGAGATGTTGCTAGTAACTTCATTGCAACATATCCATGTTCCACTCCTTCATTTTGCATGTCTTGACCGGTGACATGTAGATGTTATTCTATGATGATTACATTGTTCCCAACAAACTTTGGTGACCATTTGTTGATTTCTTTAGGCATGGAATTGGGATATCCAGTGATCGCCACCATGTTCAATGGATTATAGAGGTCATTTTCCCAAGAATGAGCCATTGGTGCAAGTGGGATATTACCGTGAAAAATTTGTATGATAACGAGGGAATGGAGAGGAGGTATTATTTGGTAAGTTTTGGAAGTTTGAATCTTCTAGGGGGGGGAGTCTTTTTGGAAGAATGATTTTGGGATGGTGGAGTTGCCACATGAGCCTTATCTCATTGAGGAAGGAAAGGAAAAGGGAACTTCCCTCAAGTGGAGTTGCCAGGAAATCTAAGGGTAAAGGCTTCGGTATCAAAGCTTGCCAAGATGTCATTCGGGAAGAAAAGAATACTCAAAATCCTCCCTGGCAATGGCACCAAAATGTTATCGCATAAATTGTAGGTTGTGAAAATCCCAACCCAATCCACAAGATGGCGAGAACTATGGGAATACCTACCCACTGTCACCTTAGATAGGTACTCCCCTCACTTTAGTGAAGGAGAAATCCTACATAAGGCAGGTATCCTGGGTGAACCTAGGGGGAAATGAGATGGAAAGTGTAGTAACAAAAGGTGTTTCCACTATAGGTCAAGATAAGAAGTGGAAGATGGATTGGAAATGAGTCTTGGCGATGGTAAATGGTTTCCAGAGCCTTGAGTACCTACAAAAGAGAGTTGTAGCTGCCCGAGACAAGAGAAAAGACAAGTATACAAGCCCAATATTAAAATGGAAAAGCAAGTGAATATTTCTTTCCTATATAGCAGTAGTAAACATTTATATAAATCAGCAAGTAAATGATAATAAAAGTTTCTAGATATGTCACTGAAAGTCAAGTAAAGATGCAAACAATTAAGCTAGCAATGACTAGTATAACTCAAGTAAGATAAAGAAAGACTTCAGTGATAAAGTAAGGTTGTTAAGTAATGTTATTTAAGAGATATTATGACAGCCTTATAGTTGTAGCAAAATATTGCTACAACAAAAAAATCTACCTCAAGAAATCAGCAAACAACTTGCCCAACAATTAGCCAATATCAAGTAGATTATCAATGACAACTTGTAAGCAAATTCTAGTGGTAAATTAGTGAGTAAATTGATTTTTAAAGAGAAACTTTATGCAGCTCTAATGGTTGTAGCTTAAATTTATAACAGCAAAAATATGTACTTGGCCAAACTAGATTCCCTAGTGACTCAAGCTAGCTAAGAGCATGTAAAATTGATTCCACTTTAGATAATTGAAATATCTCCACAAAACACATTATCCAATGTAACTATTTTGTTTCTAAAATACAAATTTTCATATTATTGCCTTTAATCTATGGGTTAATGGAGTATTGGTTATGAGTGTTTATTTCACAATATCTCTAGGGGTGTAGACCCTTCTACTCCCTAGAGCATGCAAAACCAACAAAGATAAGGCTAGGAGGGTGTAAGCCCTTTTACTTCTCCTAGCAACCTTGTAAAAATAGATATTCAACTAGAAAATAATATGAAAGTTGGTGGAGGATGTATCCTCTTGTGTTCATCAAAGGGATTAAGACAAGAATATCAATGAAACTAGAAGAAAACACCAAAAAATGCAGAAATTTCCTTACCAATTCCACAAAATAGCAAGATCAAACCCTAGTTTACCAAACAATATCCATCCATAAGTAAGAGAACAAGCCTCCAATAGGTGCTTATGAGAGAGCTATGTTAAAAATGAAATGAAAATGATCCTTATTTATACAAAACCTCTAAAAATAGTTTGTCCACATTTAGTTAGGGAAAACCACAAATTAAGTAGGTCAACCCCCTTCATTATTCCCCTTTACAAGATAAATTTAAATTTGCACACCAAGAAACCCTAAAAAACATGACGTCATCTCCATAAAGGGTGATTGGCACTTTAGTCAAGTCGTTAGGGTTGTAGGAGAAAGCACTAGGCCTTGAAATGCCATGTGTCCTAAAGACAAGTATCTTATCCATAATGCAAGGGGTCCTCCCATCCAAAAGTGCCAAGTTTCCATCAACCACCACATGCCCCAACCCCAAAACAAAATGTCAAGCCTAGAAAATTGGCGTAAGAGCTCCCAAGCAAGTCGTTGAGCTGGAAAATAGCTAGGTGTCACTATTCAAGGTGTCCTCTCTTGCCTCCAAAGGAAAATTCCATCATCCAGTTAGTTCCAAGGTGTGGGTCATGGCATCCAACTAGTGGGATTATTGCCCCAATGAAGGCCCAAGCTGGGCTTGTTCCTCCAAAACATCCATCAACAAGGACTTGCAAAGAGAGACAAGAGCGCCCTCCAAGGATCTCAAGTCAAAGCATCATGGAAAGCAAAATAAATTTTAATACAAGAGCCATGTAAGCATGTACATCAAAAACTAGCTCATCAAATTAAACAAGAGCTCAAAGACCCTATTCCATTTGCCAAGTTTACGTATGGGAGGGTTGACAAGGTGACCTATTGGGTGAATTAGTGCTTAATTCAAGGAGTGTTTCCTAGGTGGAACCCTCTCTAAGTTATGTGGATGGGGATAAGACTTTTTGGCATGGGGTTCATGACATACAAGGGTTCGTAGTGTCTCATTTATGGGTGCCTTTGTAGAGGGTGTGTTGCATCTTCGTTTTCAATGCATCCTTTTTTCCAAGCCCATTTAGTTTCCATTAATTAATTAAGGTCAAGAATGACTGGTTACTCCCAATGGGTAACATAAATCTTGGGGGGGAAATACCAAAGTGTCACTTGAAGGGAAAGTGATCCAGGTGGAT
>JASDQU010107055.1:10513-66188 GCA_032191745.1 Picea mariana | reverse complement strand
GTCTTAATGCATCTCCCCAACGAGGTCAAAGTACAAAGAGTTGGGTCTTGAGCTTGTTTCTCTTGAGGACAAAATATCTCGCACACCCAAGCGACCTCTCATGGCAGGAGAAAAGAAAGATGATGGGACAGGAGATCCTTTCAAACTGTTGATTGAGGAATCCCTCATGCAACAGAGGAATGAGATGATGGATAGTTTTGTGCAAATCCTTCGGCGGCTACCAGTAGGCGACACATCTTCTTTGAGCGAAGGCGCCACCCCCTTCAAGGTACAAATAAACTTTGATATTCCTATATTTTAAGGTCAAATAGACGCAAATGTTGTAGACAAGTGGTTGAATCTGCTAGAAAGGTATTTTTTTGTCCATAACTTTTCGAATAGAGAAAATATTACTTTTGCGCTCCTCAAAGTCGTTCCCCATGTCAGAGATTGGTGGGAAACTTTTTGTGAGAAAAAGGAAACAGAGGAACCCTCAACATTTACAGTCACAACCACCTGGGAATCCTTTAGGGATGCTATTAAGGAACAATACTACCTTGTCGGAAGTTATGACAACTTGTATACTAAATGGACCACACTTCGGCAAGAAAGAGACCAAGCAGTGGAAGATTTCACAAATATATTCCATACCTTACACACTAAGTTGGGTATCAAATATTCATAGCGACGTCCAGTGCTCAAGTATCATGGTGCTCTGTATAGATACATCCAGACCGAAATGGAATTTCTGGGCATCTCATCCTTGGGCGCGGCTTACCAATATGTCGTCAAAATCGAGCAGAAGCTCAAACAAAAGACGCGACAATTTTGGCCTGGGAACCCCTCACAACAAAAGCCAGGAAAGGGTGGCCCCAACCCACAGAACAAAGGATAGAGAAAATATGGACAGTATCAGGACAACGAATCCAATCCACAAGAAAATAAGGACACCGGAAAGACAAAGAAATATATCGGGAAGTGGTGCAACTTCCATAAGAGCCCTTGGCATAACACTATTGATTGTTGCTCAAACGGGTCGTTGTTAACCGAAGTGAAAGCCTCTAAATTAGATGTTGATTCTGACTCTGAGCTAGAACCAGAAAGGGAGAGATGAATCATTGATGCAGAACCCAGTGCCAATGTTGCTACCACCAAGCTCCAGCCTGGTGAACTAGACGAGCCAGAAGAAGGAGAGCACCTCTTCCATTCACAGATGTGGGTAAAAGGAACCCCGCTACACTTCATCATTGATAGTGGTAGCCAGAAGAACCTCATCTTATTACAGGTCATCAAGCGATTGGCCCTGCCGACAACATCGCACCCACAACCCTACACGATTGGATGGCTCCACCAAAGAAGTGATCTCCACGTCAGCCAACAATGTCAACTGTTGTACAGCATCAAGCCCTTCAAAGACAAGGTATTGTGTGATGTTGCTCCTCTCGAAATTTGTGATGTTCTTTTGGGCCAACCTTATTTATGGAAACGTCATGTTGTATATGAGTCTAGGCCTCGTAGTGTTATTATTACTTTGAACAGGAAATTGTACAGGATACCCGAGGCAGTCCCACCTAGTGTTATTTCCTTGATCTCTGCTAAGAAATGCAGGAAGGTAATCTCTCAAACGACGAAGTTTTCCTTCTTTGTGATTCACTCTCAGAATAAGCGAAATATCACAGCCACATCCAAGGTCTCTTCGGCCGACCTCTCCACACAGAAGAAGCAAGTAGATAAGGTCGTGGAAGAATACTCATATATCTTCTCCTCACCTACCGGGGTACCTCTGCACTGTCAGGTCAAGCACCCCATCGATCTGACCCCCAGCACACCACTGCCCAATGGGTCAGTCTATAGACGCTCTCCATTAGAGAATGAGGAGATCAAGCGACAAATCCAAGAACTGCTCCATAAGGGGCACATCCGTCCCAGCTCATCACCTTGTGGGAGCCCAATCGTGTTGGTACAGAAGAAAGATGGAACATGGCGACTCTGCATTTATTACCAGGCTCTGAATAAAATCACAGTCAGAAACCGGTACCTGATTCCCTGAATCGACGACTTCCTTGATCAACTCACGGGGGCCAAATACTTCAATAAGATTGATCTTAAGTCTGGCTACCACCAAGTCCTAATAGAATAGGAAAATGTATGGAAGACCGCCTTCAAGTCAAAGGAAGGCCTTTTTCAATGGTTGGTCATGCCCTTTGGTTTGACAAATGCTTCGGCCACTTTCATGAGGATGATGGACGATATCCTGCGACCATTCACCAATACTTTTGTAGTGGTGTATCTGGATGACATTCTCATTTACATCAAGACTTGGGCCAAACACTTGCATCATATTCAGCAGGTTTTGCACACCCTACGACAACACAAGCTATATGCCAACTTGGAAAAATGATCCTTCGACATGGACAGGGTCCATTGCCTAGGCTACATAATTGATCAGCATGGCGTACATGTGGATCCAGCCAAGATCCAAGTCATCTGTGACTGGCAAGCCCCAACCACACTCATTGAGCTTCGGAGCTTCTTAGGCCTTGCCAATTTCTACCGCAAGTTCATGTTGGGATTCTCCCATATTACATGGGCCCTCAGCCAAATAACCAAGGGTCGTGCTAAGGCTAAATTTTAGTGGGGCTAGTCCCAACAACAAGCATTTGATGATTTGAAGTAGCACTTGTGTTCATCCCCGGTACTTTCGCTACCAGACCTGCAGCAGCCCTTTGATATTGAGACATATGCTTCAAACTATGTTGTGGGCACCGTTCTCACTCAGCACAGCCACCTCATGGCCTATCATAGTGAGACACTATCCGATGTTGTCCATAAGTACCCTACTTACGACAAAGAAATGTACTCCATTGTGCAAGCCTGCCTCCAGTGGAGACATTACATTCTTGGGAAGGAGACAGTTATCCACATTGATCAAAAGCCACTGCAGTTCATGTAGACACAAGGAAAATTGCAGAATGACCGCCGTCAAAAGTCATCCACATACTTTCATTATAGGAAATTTCACCTCAACATCAAGTATAAAACAGGAAGCACCAATCGCATATAAAACAGGAAGCACCAATCGCGTCACTGATTTCCTCAACAAACCGCCAGTTGCAGCACTCACCACTATGATAGACTCTTGCAGCGATGAAACCTATGGATGGCCCCAACTCTATGTGACAGACACGGACTTCGCCACCACCTACCAAATGTCGGGTTCAAACGTAGTTGTCAATAATTTCCATCTTTAGGATGGGTTGTTGTGTCATCTGGGCCATATCTGTGTTCCATCAAGCGAGCGAGCGAAGATGATAAGGGAAACCCACTACAGTCGAGTGGCAGGACACTTTGGTGTCGAAAAGACAATGGTGATGCTACAGAAACATTTCTATTGGCCAAAACTTCAACAGGAGGTCAGCAAGTATATCAGGTCTTGCATTGCCAAGCTCTTCTTTGAACGAGACTCAGTACATTTTGGATGCCACAAACCATTGTCTCAAATCGGGACAGTCGATTTCTCAACACATTAGGGTCGAGCCTCTGGTCACTACTAGACACCAAGCTCACCAAATCCATGACCTTCCACCCCCAGATAGATGGGAAAACTAAGGGCGTAAATTAAATGATTGTGCATATCCTTCGCATGTATAATTCAAAGTGTTGACACTCGAAACTGAAATGGGTTGCAGAAAATCAATCCCGAGGCAACCTCGAACCACTTTGGATTGGAAGCTGCCCTCCTCCAACCTGAGAGGGATCTCTCGAAAAATGTCACAATATGATTTTGAATAAGCGTGAAAAAGGTGGGCAGATTTATGGGTAAATGATGGTCTTGGACTTTTGGAGTTTGCGGGTTAAACCAAGGAAATGGTCCATTGGGCATGGAGTCAAATGAAAATCGAAGAAAGGAGACAATAGCAGAGATCATTCAACTTGCGGAAAGTGAGGCAAAGTAAGTCTATCTTTCATCACTTTGATAAATCATGATGCGGTAGCGGAAAAAAAAAGGAAAGGCCGACGTAGCAAAGAATATATGCAAAATTCTGAAAATGCAGATTGGTATTACACCCGCTGATAGCTGGTGCAAAGGAAAGACAATAAAAAATTACAGAAAACCCAAATCCATTCGTTATAGTAGTGGTCGTACTAAAGTATAACAAAGCCCATCAGTGAGAGGAAAATGAAATGAAACGCAGTTGTGACGAAATAAGGAAGAAATAACATTATGAAAAAGATAACACATCAACTGTGAGTAAGAAGCATATCAAATGAATTCCAAACTAATTTAACACAGCTGAAAAAGAGGAAAACATGCTGAAAGAAATCGACCGTGATGATTCTCACAGTCTCAAGCAAAAATCATCTTTATTACTCCATTAATGGCTTACAACTTAACTCAGCAATTACAAATAACCCCTCTTGACAGAGGTTTTCCCCCCAGTGCTGCGCTCATGCGCCCCCCCTCTTCCATACATCAGTCTTTTTTTTTTTTTAAAGAGAAATCTAGAACTCTTTGTGTTCTAGGAATCTGAAATGGTTTGTCTTCTGGACTTCGTGACTGCCAGATGTTCTGTCGTTACAAACATTGGTGTGCACTGGCAAAATGTTGCCACTCTTATCAGTAGTTTTTTTGTGGTTATGATTGTTAGCAAATAACCGAGTATGGTGGCGCTTATGAACAACTACAAAAGTCACAGGAGGTTGATAATTTGGCTCAAGTGATGCACAGGCCTTGCGGATTGCATCTAATTCATATAAGAGTACTTGATAAAACTGGCAGTCACTCACACCATCTCTGTAAAATATAATTCTTAAAGGCTTCTGTCCCGTAGCTTTTCGAAAAGAAATTAAGAGCTCCCTTATCATGCCACCAAATACAGTGCCCCTCACAGGATCCTGCCAGGTCTTAAATAAATCTTGGATCAGCTCTTGCCGGTGTGCCTGAGAACATACTAAGCCTGCATACTTTGTGACTTCTAGCTAATCTTGAGATGCAACAACAGCTGCTATGGATGGACTGGAATCCTCTCCATTCTCAGGATGAGTTACGTCTGCTCCAAAAATTATGGTCGGTATATCGCTAACTAAAGGTATTCTGCAACTGAGAGCATCCAAAATTACAGTGTTTCTACCACCCATCTTTACATTAATCTTTAGGGAGACATTAGCCAGGTACTGTTTGTTGACTTTATACACATATTTTGTCAAACAGCATCGAGTTATCAGTCCAAGATCAGTTTCACATATTCGTTTGACATCTCCATACAGAGAGCCATTGTTGTCAGGTAGAATGACTATGAGGAGCTCCAATTCCTTGCCTCTGAGTTTGTTCATTGCACCTTTGTACACAATTTTCAGAGCTTTTTCAACCTGGTCAGGTCGTGTCGTGTAGATTGGAATAACAGGTTCAAGATTGAATACATGTTCCTACCATGCCAGAGATTTGGCACATTTGAGCTAACTCGTGACAAAATCCAAGAGCAACACTTTCTTGGACACCCCGTGAGAAGTTGATACAAGCCCAGTGGTTGACTGTGCCTCCATTCACCATTTTCTTATTCATCATGTTCCACTGACCAACCTGAGGTAGGCATACTTTTTCCTTCCCAGTATCATGGTATTTCAACCATGGAGCAGGAAGAATTTGAGCTTCTACAGAAGCAAGTCTGTCACTAATTTTTAGACCAAATTCCTTTGCCTAAGGATCTTGGCCATAATCATTATGATACATGGTCTGCAAGATGTCCATTTCCCTTTCTCGGGGCCGCTGACATGTAACTTTTAATAGAGCAGTAATTTGTTTCTCGTTTAATCATTTTGAATATCTCTGGCCTTCCACTATTGTCTCCAGAGTTCGTCGGCGTTGAAGATACCGTCGCCCAGGAAATTGCGCACCATGTCTCGATGGACTGACACAGAAGCGTGCCCGAAATCCTCGCTGTCAAAGACAGGTCTCGCATGTAGGGGGTTTCGAATATGTCATCTGGCTTATCTGCCGCGACCTGTTGCAGTTGCACCAAAATAGTGTATGCTCCATTAGAGGTGTAGGTGGATAAAGAGTGCCACCTGGTGGCGATGGAGACAATCCGTTGAGCTCCGTGGGTGACCCTTGCTGCTCCCACGTAATGGGGAAAAAATGATCCAGTTCTACAGATATCTTTCCTTCAGGAGACTGTAGAACCTTTTGCAAATGCACTTCATATACAATAGAATTTTTCTTTGCTCACACTCCTCCCAAGATTATTATTTTCACGTAATGGATCAACTACATTCAAGAACTTGGAGATAAATTGTCGACTATTACTATCATGGCCATTTGGAACATCAGAGTACTTATCAATACATTTCTTTAGAAATTCCTTGCTAAGCAACAATTCGCCTCCATAATCTGAGGGATATTCAACTATTGATTTCATTGTTGATTTATCATCCACCAGGAATATCAGTTCTCAAGTAGGTTGTGAAGTCAATCCAGAGATACGGTACTTCCTATGCACGTTTACCCTATATGTCACTTCTACTTTCACACCTCTTAATGCCTTTTTAATCTTTATACGATCAACATCAGACAAGGGCCTTGTTACCACATCCTTATTTAAAAATTTTGCTATAAATTAAATGACAGGCAACGGTTCAATGAAAGTAGTTGAAAACATATCTATGTTAAGAGACAAGCCCATTTGGGTTGGCCTGATGCTTTCTAAAACCCGTGCCAGGTTTCCAAACCCTCTCCAAGCGGTTGCCTTCTACCCAAGGTAGGAGAGTAAAAGGACCTTTCGACAAGACAATAACTATGAATTGACAATTCCCTGAGTACAATATCAAGCACCTGGAGAGCTTCCTGAGGAGCATCTGCTTGCCTACCAGCTAAAAACTGCCCTAAATGGTGTAAATCTGCTCCCACTGCAAACTTGATAAAAACCTTGAATTGTCTTTTCTTCGATACTTTTTCTTTGCACTTGTTCGCATTCATGATAAACTCCTTGGACTTCATCTGAAAATATGTGCTCTATGCAATGCCAGTTGGGAAATATCGAGGTCGACTAGTCGAGAAAATTTATATGAAGTATTTTCCAAGCAACGCCAAAGTCCAATAATGAATGAAGTGACCAATTTCAAAAACAAGCCCCTTCTTGGAACATTTCTCTCTCAATGGTATATGTCTTACCAGAACCAGTCTGTCCATATGCAAGAACCGTAGCATTGTAGCCATGGAACAAACCATCAACAAGTGGAGCAACACATTCTTCAAAAATGGTTGATGAAGGAGACCTAGTGCTACCATATACATGATCAAATGTAAATGAATGAGAACCAATTTGTACCTTGGGCAGCACAGTCAATTTTGATATATGTTACAACATAAAGCACCCTCTCACATGGGATGAGAACCTTCCCTATGTCCAGCATAGCTACAACTGAGCCCTACATAGTTCAACCGGACATAGCCCCTTTCAGGTGGGGTTGGGATTCCAACCATTGGGTCTTGTTATTGCACAGTTTGTAGCAAGGATAAAAGGCTATAAGATAGAAGGCCAAACTGGTGTAACAGGAACCAATCCCACCCAATGTCACCACAATGGAATGGTTCTTTCTCTTTAGGGAGGTAAGGAACAGGGGAGACTTCCCCGGTGACCTGGGGTTTTGAAGAGGCAAAAGGCTAATAAGATAAAGATAAGGTTTCCCCCTTCACAAGTCACCACCCAAACAGATAGTCCGACCAAAGGCCAATTTAAGAAGTAAAACCCCCATAGAAGTGTACCTGCCTGGAACAAAGCAACAACAAACTGATATGTGCAAGCTATTTCAATGGGTTAGTACTTCATAAGACTATTTGATAAATACATATAAGCAATTAGCAATAAATGTTGACGAAGTCGATGTTTATTAATAGCAATGAAACGTTATAACACTTCACCAATAAATATTGGAACAATGTGGCATTCAATGTAACCAATCAACACCTTATTCAATTAATGCCTAAAACACCATTCAATTGCTCTTAAGACAAAACATTGTTGCACTTAAGATGTAATAACCAAGGATGACGATAGCACTTAGGGTTAGTAATTTAGTTAAGTTTAGGGTTAGTGTAGTTAGAGTTTGAAATTCAAAGGGTTTTGAGAGTGTTGTAATTAGGTTTCACTTCAATGTTGGAGGACTTTAGATCAGTTCCTTTAGGGTTTAATGGAGTCAAGAGTGAAGGACGCAATAGTTGAAGGAGGAAGGCTAAGGACTAGAGGGAAGAGTTCTGAAGTGTTGCTATGGAAAGGCCTCAAAATAAAAACCCTAGGGGAGAGAGGCTCACTTTGTTTTTGCTATAGCAAGGCCTCATGCTCTCTCCTCCTTCCTTAGGTCAACTTGGCAAAATGGCTAGCTGAAATGAAGCACAAAATCAAGACAAGAAGGCTTAATGAGGGAGAGTGTTGCTACAGCAAGGCTCTTTCATCAAACCCTAAAATAAAAACGGCCCTAAGTGTAGATAACCTAGGCCTGGGACGTCTTCTTCCTCTTGATTTCTAAATGGTACAGCTAGCAATAGGAGAAGAAGGGAAGAGAGTGTAGAAATGACTAGGCTCTCTCCTTCTCCAATGGCTGAAAATTTCTCTCTCGGGGGACATGAGACAAGGACCTACTTGTGTGCTTGTCACCTAGGGTTTTGATTCATAAAAATTCATAAACACATGCAAGAAATTAGACTGCAACCATTCATTCAAGAAGTTTTGCAGAAAAATACTTACAATTCACCAAGAAATATCAATGCAAACCCTAGTTGTAACACCTTCCTTTAAGAGAAATGCCAAAATATGCCAAAATAGTCTTCCTTCAACAAGTGCGCCTCACTAAATCAGCTAAATACCCAAGATAGGGTGCAAATTTCATACCTCCGTATGGAGTGAATGAGTAGTGATGAAAAAATGAGAGTCAAAATCCCTCATTTATACTAAACCTTGACCTAATTTTACATTTTAGGTCAGGTAAAAAGGCCAACAAGGCCAAAATATCAAATCATATTGTTTTTACATTAAATTGTCAATCTAAAATCCTAATCAAGAAAAAAGGTGAGACGTCACCCCTTTCTAGGGTGACGTTAGCCCATATTAGGGCAAGTGCAACCTCCTGAAGCAAGACGTTAGCCCTTTTTGAGATTCTCCAAGCTACCACACATGCCAACTGCCATGTCCATCTACCAACACACTCATGATGATGTCATAAGCCTATTGGTAATGTCTTAGACCATCTAGAGCCGACGTCCTACTAAAATTGGGTCAATCCCCCTAGGTCCAGCTGTGTCAGGGTCCCTCTCGTGGAACGTCATCTTCTTCTCCGATGCAAAGTCTCTAATCAACCTGTGTCCTATCTCTTCCCCCTGATGGGGTCTCAGCATCCATCTGGTGGGATCTTCAGCCCCATGGAGGTCCAAACTGATCATCTCCCAATGTGTACCGATCCAAATGGTACATGTCCATTGGGCATGGTCTTGCACATCAAAGGATACGCCCTCCATGGGCTCATCAGTCATAGGGATCATAGAAATTTCAATCACATCTCATCATCAATATTATTAAACATATCCACAAAATCCCTAATACATCAGTCAACATCTCAAACAAGTTACACAAGCCTGCAACACAAGTCTGGAGAAAAGGACAAGGCATCCTATTGTGCTAGTGTCCACGGGAAAAGGAAAGTTGTCGAAAAGACCTCATCCAATCCATGTAAGTGGGTGAGGTGGTCAGGGGATGTCCAAGCTTGTGGGTGCAGTGAAGGCCAAGGATGAAAAAGTGTTACCTGTGGGTGCCTTTGTAGAAGCTGAGTTGTACCTATCATGGATGCATTTTTGCCAAGCCCATTCTTGCCTTTTTTCTTTTTATTCTTTTATTGTTTTTTGTTTTTTTATTCAAGAGCTAATCAAGGGACACTTCCTTAGCATGGTGACCAGAGCTGACAGCATTACCCACAAGTACTTTCACATAGATAAGAAGGTTGGCTCGTGATGAGACCCCCTTTCCCTTGGCCATGCAACCAAGAGTCACTACCCTGGCATGGTAACCATCTCATGGCAATGTCATACTGGTAGGTACCCATGGTCCTAATAGGTTGGCTCATGATGAGACCCCCTATCCTCTGACCGGGTCTTGTTTTATTATTTTTCTGGGTCCCTCTTGTTTCTTTCTGAGAATCATTTTATTTCTTTCTCGGGGATCCCTGGGCGAAGCATCTCGAGGTTTTATTCTTAGGCTTTTATCTTTTACCAACTTTCTTTTACCTTCTGGGCCTTTATCCCCTTCTTCCCACGAGGTAAGGTGCAGTCCTGAAAATAGGTCAACCCAATGCCCGGACAAGGGGGATGGGATAAGTGAGTGGGAAGTAATATGAAGAAGTGGTGCTATGAGGGGAGCAGATGATGGCTTTTCATAAATCCCCCCAGTGACAAACCAAAGCCTACAAATATAGGCTTGCTAGGGTACCCTATCAATCCTCCCAAACATGGTCAAGTGGGAAAATGTAAGATCCAAGCAGTTGTTAGAAATAAAAGGAATCTCTGGCATAACCTACAGACCTGCTTGATCTCGAAAGAAGCATCAATAACAAAATTTGGGGTGGTAATGCCACCCCAGCATACATATATATATATATATATATATATATAGAGAGAGAGAGAGAGAGAGAGAGACTGAAAGAAAACAATCAATAGATGTAAACGTGAAAGAAAACTAACATTCAATGCAAATGGTATAATACATGGATGAAAAAATGCCTACTCACCTGCACTTACCTGTGAAGTCAAATTCCCCCACCCTGGTGGGGTTTGAGGAGGTGCCCTCTGATCGGTAATGGGTGCCTTCTTCCTTCCAAAGTGGATAAATAGTATGAGTCATCAACTAATTCTCTTCGAACTTTGAAAGGTCTGAGCCATGATTGAGTGCTTCCTTTGACATTAGTTGGCTCTCCCTTTTGGGTGTCCCACATCCATACTATGTCTCCCTCCTTGTATTTCCTGATCTTATACTTGGTTGTTCCTTGGACAACCTTGGTGTACTATGTAGAGGGAGGAGGGTGGGATTCTGTTGTAAATACCTCTTTATTGGATGGATGACTATGTACTTCATCTTTTGGTCTTTTCAGCATCTTCACAGTCCCGATTTCTTTGTCTTTAAATTCATCCAAGAGTTGTTGGTACTCTTCCCTTTTGGGCCACTTGATCTGATCAAAATCCTTCTCTATTGCGAAAGGGATATCTTCAAGAGAATATTTATGAAGGGTTTGTAAGATCTCATCATGTGCCTTGTCACTTTTGACAGGGAGATTAGCTTCTTACACATGGGTCTCAGTTACTGGCTCATTTAGGAGACGGCCAATTGTTCCATTTTTCGAAGGGAATTCTATAAAAGAGAGGTCCATCTCAAGCATACTGCCCAACATTGATGAAAATTTCCTAGACAACAACATCCCCCACACATTTGGGACATCTACTATCATGATATCAATGTGGATTACTTTCTCATGGTATTCTTTAAGGCAAATTTCCACATTCTCAACTACTCCATGTGTGGGGATGGCTTTAGATTTGAAACCACATACATTTCTATAAGGGCGTGTGACTTTCAACCCTAATTTTTCCATGACTTTGAAAGGAATTATGTTGGCACCTTCCCCTGTATCTAACATGCAGTTGTTGAGGCTCTTGTCTTTTATTATTAAGGTCATGAAGAGGGGAGGGTTTTCCCCGTATTGAACCCTGAAATGATCGGCTTGTAGCATGACAGGGGGGTCCATGGATCCATCTGATCCTTGAAAGAAATTGTCAAAACGTTCCTTGATCGATGGCACCTTAATGACTTCTCTTAGGGGGACGGTTACATGCATTTTGGATAGTGCCCCTTCAAAGTTAAATTTTAATTCAACCCTTTCAGTCTTGGAAGTTTTGGGAAGGAGCACATCCAAGGATGGGGGTTTTGTTTACTCAGTGGTAGGTTGGCTTAGTTTCTTTATTCTATACTCTTGAAGCTCTTATTTCTTTCTTCAGTTTTTCTTTTGACTCTTGGTCTAGGTTGTTTATTACTGCCATCCTAGCCTTCCTGGAAGCTTCTCTCATGGCTCTTGGTGTTCTTCAGCCATGATGTTTATCTGAGGTCCTTCCATGAGATGGCCTATATTTTTCACTTGTTGATGGCCATTATCACTATAATGACATTCATGGTCACAATGTGCCTCACTGCATTCTAGGCACCAAGGGTTTTCATCGACAACGTTTGTAGGGGCTAAGGTGTTTGGGACTTCTTGTTCATTCTTTGGCTTGTAAAATTGGTTCCCTTTTTGAAACTTCCCTTTGTATGCAACCCTAGCTGCTTGGCTTTGGGATATTTCCAAGTTGACGATCCTACTCATCATTTGTTCTTTCCTTTTTATGATACCATCCATAGAGGCTTGCAACTTGGCCATGCTGATGCAAAGATCAGAGGTAGGTTCAGTGTTGTGGACTATCTTTGCTTTGGTGTCCATTTTCCCCCTTAGATTTGCGAAATGCTCTATTTTGGATGAAAGGAGGTTGCCCTCAATTCTAGTAGCGAGCTCTTGGGATTCTTGAATTGATTGGGGGTTTTTGTCTCTGAGAAGATACCCTAATTGGCCATTGAAAAATCTAGTATAGATGTGGACAAGGCAATCATCTTTCCGATGATGGCTTGTGGGGATCTTCTGCTGCAAAGTCTCAAAACTAGTATGGAACTCTCGAATGGACTCATTTTCATGCTTACATAGGGTATTCAATCGGGTAAGGAGCATGTTAGGGTCATCTTTGATACTCCACCTCTTGAGGAAAATTTCTTCAAGTTTGTCCATGGTTTTAATGCTACCATCGGGAAGGCTCAAATACCAACATCTTGAGGCATCATAGAGGGTATCGGAGAACAACTTCATGACTAAGTCTTCAGCATCATCACTAATGGGATGAAGTTGAAAAAAATCCCAAAAGTTGCTCATGTGCTCTTTGGCAGTAATTGCATCACTACCGGTGAATTTAGGCAACCATTTCTCGAACTTGGCTGGCATTTGCCTAGGGTAGCCTGGTATGGCTGACATGTCTAGTGGTTTTAAGAGAGTAGTTGACCATTGTCTTTGATTGTTAGTTGGGTTCATCGTAGTGGTGGTCCCTGAACTAGACATGGTTTTCAAAGGAAGACTCTTTACAAAAAGTGATTTTACAACAGGAGAGTTCTTGGGAGGCTTCCTTCTGAAAGATAAAGGAGGATTATTGAACCTCTTTTTGGTTTGTGGAGTCACCGGATAGTTTACTTGAAACTACCAAAGAAAAAGGGAAAACACCCTAGTGGAGTTGCCAGGTAAGCTTGTAAGAAAAGAGTCTCTGAGGCAAGGCTTACTGAAAAGTGTCGTCTGAGGAAGGTTTGACTCAATGTTCCCCGGCAACGGTGCCAAAATGTTATCACACAGTTTGTAGCTAGAATAAAAGGCTATAAGATAGAATACCAAATTGGCGTAATAGTAACCAATCCCACCCAATGTCACCACAATGGGATGGTTCTTTCTCTTTAGCGAGTTAGGCCCAGGGGAGACGTCCCTGGTTGATCCAAAAATGGAAGGAATAATAAGCAATCGTCTTATGTAGATGCTTAAAGTTGTTTAAATCATTCAATTATTAATTAATCATGTTGTAAAAACAAAGATATGGACAGCAACAAAAGAGACAAAGACAAAAAAATAGCTTGATAACGGAGTTCACCAATGAGTGGCTACGTCTCTGGGCCCGCTTCCAAGTGGAGGACCTCTTTATTGATCTTCAAATGCTCAAGTTCTCTTACAATGGCTCCATGTTTTTACATAACATGCTTCATATATGCTCTGCAAGACCTCCTTTCTCGGACGCATGTATGCTTCCTCAAACTCCTCTCACAAACATAACAAAAAGGCCTCTCAAAACATGAGAAAAAGCCAAAATACATAAACTACTCCTCAAATTCCCTACATCAAAAAGTTATTTTACAAGCTTCACAAAGCCTAGTTTTTATAGTTTTCATGCTCATATGAGGAAGTCCAACTTCCCCTGAAGATCTGGCCTCTTTTTGGGATCAAATCCCCCTCCAAATGGCCAAGATATCCTAAAAAAACTACTTTATGGTCATAATATCAAGCAAATTACAAATTATGGGTTAAATATAAGTCAAAAACCCACTTTTTGGCATAATATATAGTTAATCCCCTTTGAGATAGGCATGTGCCCCTTATAATTGGTCATATGCAACTATATATGGCCAAGCGTTGGCCCATTCCTTACGCTAGCTCCTGGATTTGGGGCGCATATCATGTGCCCTCGGCCTAACCAAACAATCTGCGTGCATATAGAGATTAGCCCTCTGGTTCTGGGTTAGGGGCGTGTGAAATGATAATAGACCACAGGCTGGGGCTTAGCCCCAGCCCCCTCCTCTGCACCATATTCATATATTAAAGTTTAAATAATTTTAAACTTGTTTCATATAGCAAGACTCATGCGGGCGTGTTGGTGTAACTCTCCCAAAGAACTTGGACTATAGTGGGTGGTCATGGGTTCAAAACCCATAGACACCCAAACATTTTTAGAACTTTCCACTTAGATTGTTGACTGGGTGCCATGTGGCTGCCCATGCCTGGGCCACGTGGCACCACCACATTTGCTCGAACATTGACAAGTGTCTCATGCCATGTGTCCAATTCTTATTTGATCTGTCATCTACCCAATCAACTACTACCACATGTCTCTGCCACATTAGCATCATGAGGTATCTTTGGTGATGTCATGTTGACGTCAGCATTGACTTTTTGCTAGTGTGACCATTGACTTTTTAGTTGTTTGAGAATCTGATCAGAGTACGATAACTCTCGCATACAAAGCTCATTTGAGAAAGTAAATATACTGTTGGAATCAGCGTGACAAGTTGGTCGCAATGGAATTAGTTTCATCCAATTCCGAGAACTTTCATTTTGAGCATTTTCTAGACTTGGGGAGCCTCCTAGATCATTCCTCCCCACTTGGAAGCTTTTGGACCACCAAAAGTCTAGTATCAATTGGTAACTAAGTTAGGATACTCTGTCCTCACCTTTCTAGTCTCCATCCACTTGGCCTGACTTGGATTTTTTCCCTTCAATCCCACTCAAAGATACTCCACATCGCCCCTGCAAGAAGTTCAGACTCTTTTGTCCAATATGGTGTCTTCCTGCAACTCGTTCATATATTCAGGAGAAAAATCTTCGATGGTAGAAATCTGAACATTCTCTCCTTGATCCTCAATCATAGGAGGTTCATACAATCTCAAGTTTTCCACATTTATAACTGAAAAGATTTGCATATATGGAGGCAATTCTAACCAAAAATCATTAGTACCAATCTTGTCTAAAATTTTGAAAGGACCATAACGAATTGGTTTTAGCTTTTTACCTTCACCTTGCATCCTTTCCTTGCTGATGTATAACCAGGATTGATCTCCTGCCTTGAACTGATGATCAACTCGATTCATGTCATGCCTTGCCTTGTACTTGGCCTGGCTTTTCTCCAACTGTTCCTATACCGCCTGATGGATCAACTGGATATGTTCAATGAACTTTGTAACCCTGTCCACATCACTGTGTCCTTCTGTTGCAATGTCTTTTCCAAAGACAAAATCCAAAGGAGACTTTGGCAAGTACCCCAAACAAGTTTAAAATGGATATCTCTTAGTAGAAGAATGTTGGGCTTGATTATACACATGTTGTACACAACGGAAATGTTCATTCCAAAGCTTAGGATGTTTGTTGCAATATGCTCGAAGTAGATGCACTATTGTCCTGTTCACCACCTCTATCTGCCCGTCCGTCTGTGGATGAAATGTTGTGCTCTTCTTTAACCTAGTGTCCATAAGTTCCCATAAGCTTGACCAAAATTTCCCTAGGAATCTGGAGTCTCGATCAGACATAGAAGTAGGTAAACCAAAATGAACCCATACGGTTTTCAAAGAACATTTGAGTTGTTTGTTCAGCTGTGACCTATTTTTTACAAGGAATCAAGACACATATTTTGTTGAACCTATCCACAACTACATACAAGTAATCATGACATTTTCTAGACATAGGCAATCCCCCCACAAAATCCATAGATACACTTTCCTATGGTCTAGAAGGAATAGGAAGTGGAGTGTACAATTCTAGCTTTTTGTTACTTGGTTTGCTTATTGCACACATAGTACATCCTTTTACATATCTAGAAACATTTTCATGCATTCGAGGCCAATAACAAAATCTTTGTAACTGAGCAACTGTTTTATCTACCCCAAAATGCCCTACTATAAGAGAAGTATGTGCCTCTCTGATGACATGGACTCTTTCACTTTCTAGAATACATAACTTGCCCGAATGATACAAGAGTATGTCTTTAATATGATAATTCAGTTCTTCTGCTCTTTTACCACTACTTAAAGTTGCATAGACTTCCTTAAAATCTTTATCCTCGGCATATTGTTCAATATAACTTTCATGAGTGATTGAATTGTGCTTAAGGATTGTAGCAATTGTACTAGGAGGCCTAGATAAAATATCAACAACTTTATTATGAATGCCCTTTTTATATCTGATGACCAAGTGAAATTGTTGTAAAAACCCCATCCATCTAAAATGCCTTGATTGTTGTAGCTTAGTTTGTGATTGTAGATACTGTAATGGTTGATGATCAATGTGTATTATTGTTTATTTACCCATTAAGTAATGTTTCCACTTTTTAACACTTTGTACTAAAGCATACAATTCTTTATCATAGGTTGGATAGTTAATTATTGTTGTAGTGAAGGTCTCAAAATGATAGCATATGGGTTTTCTGTGTTGCATCAACACTGCCCCAATGGCATAGTCACTTGCATCGGTTTCAATTTCAAAAGACTGTTGGAGATCTAGCAATGCCAGAACAGGAGCTATACTAATATTTGTTTTCAAAGTATCGAAAGTCGTCTGTTGGCTTCCTCCCCACTGGAATCCCCTTTTCACACTTGTTAAAGCATGTAAAGGTGCTACAATCAGAGAGAAGTTTGCAATAAACTTCCTCCAATATTGTGTTGCTCCCATGAAGCTTCTTACTTCGGTTACATTTATAGGCATTGGCCAATTTACAATAAAATCAACTTTTGAGGGATCAATCTTAAGCTCTCCACCTCCTACAATGTAACCTAGATATACAAGATGTTTTGCCAAATTCACATTTTGACAATTTTACAAAAAGTTTCTCTCTTTGCAACACTGAAAGTATTTGCCTAACATGTTGGACATGCTCTTCCCTGGTCCTACTAAATGTAATAATATTATATAAGTAGACTATTACAAATTCATCAATGAAAGGCCTGAATACATCATTCATAACTCTCATGAAAGTAGCAGGTGCGTT
This sequence comes from Picea mariana, assembly GCA_032191745.1. Lineage (NCBI taxonomy): Eukaryota > Viridiplantae > Streptophyta > Pinopsida > Pinales > Pinaceae > Picea > Picea mariana. Next base: position 48,808 of record JASDQU010107055.1, on the reverse strand, counting down.
AGTAAGCCCAAAGGGCATCACTAACCATTCAAACAATCCTTGTTTTGTTTTAAAATCTGAATTCCATATATCCTGTTCAACAACCCTAATTTGATGGTAACCACTTCTTAAGTCTAACTTAGTGAAATAAACTACATGTTTCAGTTGATCTAATAAATCATCAATGCGAGGCAAAGGGTAATGATTTTTTACCGTGATTTTGTTCAAACCTCGAAAATCCATGCACATGCATCATGTGCCATCTTTCTTTGGAACCAGGATGATAGGTGACCCACATGGAGAAGCACTAGGTCTGATGATCCCTTGTTCAACCAGCTCTTGTACCTGTTTATTTATCTCTGCATTTTCCAAGACTGATAACTTGTACATGCCAATGTTAGGAAGAGGAACATCCTGCTGCAATTGTATCTCATGTTCAACTTGTCGTTTTGGAGGCAATCCTTTTGGGACTTGAAATAACTCATCATAGTCAGAAACAATTCTAACTAAATCATCTTTTAAATTCACATCACAATCTTTGAAAGTATCAATTCCGACAGTGTCTTTATCTTTTACCACCATTAAGAGATATTTCTTACTGACATTTACAATCCTCTTCATCTGTCCTTAGTTGATTAGTGATAAATTCAATTTCTTTTGATGAGCCCTTACTATATATTCTTTTCCATATTTATTTAATTGATACTTATTGTCTTCATGATAGAATATTGTTTTTATATCATACAAATATGGACTTCCAAGTACGATACCACATATATCTAGTGGAACTACATCCAACTCAACCTCATCTATGAACTGTGAATTAATTGCAAACTTTAGGACACATTGTCTTTCCACCTGCAACTGATTATCATTTTGAATCCATCCTAAGGGATATGGTTTCTTATGAGGTTTAGTGATTAATCCCAACCTTTTAACAATTGCTTCTGATATCAAATTTACTTGTGAGCCACTGTCAAATAGAGTATCAATTTTTGTATGTTTGGAAATTACCCTTATATGAAAAAGTTATGTTCGTTTGACCTCATCAACTTCATTATCAACTTTTAAAGACTGAATTGAAGAACTTGTACTAGATTTAGAATTTTTACCTTTGATTCCTGTGACTATGACCTTTGTCTCATCTCTCGAATCTGACCCCAAATCGACTTGAGTTGTTGCAGTAGTCTTTGGTTTTCCTGTATTCCCAAACTTTGCTAGTTTCAACTCTGGGTGAAGGATCCAACAACGATCTTCACTATGGCCTTCCTTCTTACAATGAGTACATGTAGGTTTCTCCTTCTTCACTGCATAATTTTTCTTTCCTTTGAACTTCTCTTTACCCTTGCCTTTAAACTTTCCTTCAGTAGATTTGAATGGTTTTACAAAATCAACATTTACATTCTTGCCTCTAGATTCAAGATGAGTCGCTTGCACACACACCTCATCTAAACTAGTAGGACTAAACATAAGAATGGTATGTCATAAATAAATATGCAAACCACCTATACACTTAAGCAATGTCTCTTGAGTATCCAATGATATTCCCAACAACAAAGCTCTTTTGCGAAATGCATGTGTATAACTTTGAACAGTTTGTCCTTTTAACTTTCTAAAGTTCTGCCATGACATAATAGCTTGTTGCATGTAAGCTAGAGGATAAAATTGCTTTCGTAAAGTAGATGTAAAATCAAGACATGAAGAGAGAGTCTTACCAAACTTCTTAAGATCTTGTTTTGTCCTGCTTTCCCACCAAACAAGGGTGGTTCCTCCCATCTTGAGACTAGCAAGCTGGATCATAGTCTCTTCATCTATGATTCTCTGTATCCTGCAATACACTTCAATTTGTCTTACCCAATTATCTAAATTTTCTGCATTTAGTTCTCCATCATACAAAGGAAACTCAAACTTAACATCAAGTTTTAACAAAGTCATATTAGATTTATGCTTATGTGTTTGTTTTTGTATGGTAGATGTTGTAGAATGAGAACTAGCATTTGATGTAGAACTGGAAGAAGAAGGAGAGGATGGCAGTGAAGGTGGCGTAGGAGGAGGCTTTGAAGATTGTCATTTCCCTTCACTTTTACCCTTCATTAAGATCTCTCCCAAGGCTGGTTTCTTTCTCTCCAATAAATCCTCATACAACACTTTGACCATTTCAGACATGGAGAAAAGTGCATCTTCTAGTTTCTTGGTTCGTGGAGAAAGCTCTCCTTCTAAAGCCATTCTTTTCTTCCTCAACAATCGTTCTATCTCAGGAATGAATGCAGCCAATGATCCTTCTCCTTTCTGAGATTTGGATCTTGTAAGTATCCACCCTGCACTTATTAAACCTTCCAAAACAACCAAAAGCTCTGATACCAAAATACTTGATTCAAAAATGGAAGGAATAATAAACAATTGTCTTATTTAGATGCTTAAAGTTGTTTAAAGAGTTCAACTATTAAATAATCATGTTGTAAAAATAGATATATGAACAACAACAAAAGAGACAAAGACAAAAAATATATTGATAACGGATTTCACCAATGAGTGGCTACGTCTCTGGGCCCACTTCCGAGTGGAGGACCTCTTTATTGATCTTCAAATGCTCAAGTTCTCTTACAATGGCTCCATGTTGTTACATAACATGCTTCAGATCTGCTCTGCAAGACCTCCTTTCTCAGATGCATGTATGCTTCCTCAAACTCCACTCACAAACATAACAAAAAGGCCTCTCAAAACATGAGAAAAAGCCAAAATACATAAACTGCTCCTCAAATTCCCTGCATCAAAAATTTCTTTTACAAGCTTCACAAAGCCTAGTTTTTATAGTTTTCATGCTCATATGAGGAAGTCCAACTTCCCTTGAATATCTGGCCTCTTTTTGGGATCAAATCCCCCTCCAAATGTCCAAGATATCCTTAAAAAACCACTTTCTGGTCATAATATCAGGAAAAATACAAATTTTGGGCTAAATATAAGTCTAAAACCCACTTTTTGGCATAATATACAGTTAATCCCTTTTGAGATAGGCGCGCACCCCCTATAATTGGTCATATGCAACTATATATGGCCAAGTATTGGCCCATTCCTTGCGCTAGCTCCTAGATTTGGGGCGCATATCATGTTCCCTTAGCCTAACCAACAAATCCGTGCACATATAGAGAATAGCCCCCTGGTTCTGGGTTAGGTGCGTGTGAAATGATAATAGACCACGGGTTGGGGCTTAGCCCTAGCCCCCTCCCCCGCACCTTATTCATATATTAAAGTTTAAATAATTTTAAATTTGTTTCATATAACAAGACTCATGTGGGCGCGTTGGTGTTTGGAACCTTCCCAAATCACTTGGACAATGGTGGGTGGTCGTGGGTTCAAAACCCATGGATCCCCAAACATTTTTAGAACTTTCCACTTAGACTACTGACTAGTTGCCACGTGGCTGCCCATGCCTGGGCCACGTGGCACCACCACATTTTCCTGAACATTGACAAGTGTCTCATGCCACGTGTCCAAATCTGATTTGATCTGTCATCTGCCCAGTCAACTGCTGCCACATGTCTCTACCACATCAGCATCATGAGCTGTCTTTGGTGATGTCATGCTAACATCAGCATTGACTTTTTGCCAGTTTGACCTTTGACGTTTTAGTTATTTGAGAATATGATCAAAGTACGATAACTCTCTCATATAGAGCTCATTTGAGAAAGTAAATATATTGCCGAAATCAATGCAATGGAATTGGTTTCATCCAATTCTGAGAACTTTCATTTTTGAGCATTTTCTAGACCTGGGGAGCCTCCTGGATCACCGGTGACCTGGGGTTTTGAAGAGGCAAAAGGCTCATAAGATAAAGATAAGGTTTCCCCCCTTCACAGGTCACCACCCAAACAGATAGTCCGGCCAAAGGCCAATTTAAGAAGTAAAACCCCCAAAGGAGTGTACATGCCTGGAACAAAGCAACAACAAACTGATATGTGCAAGCTATTTCAATGGGTTAGTACTTCATAAGACTATCTAATAAATACATATAAGCAATTAGCAATAAATGTTGATGAATTCGATGTTTATCAATAGCAAGGAAAAGTTATAACACTTCACCAATAAATATTGGAACAATGTGGCATTCAACGTAACCAATCAACACCTTATTCAATTAATGCCTAAAACACCATTCAATTACTCTTAAGACAAAACGTTGTTGCACTAAAGATGTAATAACCAAGGATAACGGCAGCACTTAGGGTTAGTAAGTTAGTTAAGTTTAGGGTTTGTGTAGTTAGGGTTTTGAGAGTGTTGTAATCAGGTTTCACTTCAACGTTGGAGGACTTTAGATCAGTGCCTTTAGGATTAAATGGAGTTAGGAGTGAAGGATGCAATGGTTGAAGGAGGAAGGCTAAGGACTAGAGGGAAGAGTTCTGAAGCGTTGTTATGGAAAGGCCTCATAATCAAAACCCTAGGGGAGAAATGCTCACTCGGGTGTTGTTATAGCAAGGCCTCGTGCTCTCTCCTCCTTCCTTAGGTCAACTTGGCAAAACAGCTAGCTCAAATGAAGCACAAAACCAAGACAAGAAGGCTTAATGAGGGAGAGTGTTGCTACAGCAAGGCTCTTTCATCAAACCCTAAAAGAAAAATGGCCCTAAGTGTAGATAACCTAGGCCTGGGACGTCTTCTTCCTCTTGATTTCTAAATGGTATGGCTAGCAACAGGAGAAGAAGGGAAGAGAGTGTAGCAAAGGCTAGGCTCTCTCCTTCTTCAATGGCTGAAAATTTCTCTCTCAGGGGACATGAGACAAGGACCTACTTGTGTGCTTGTCACCTAGTGTTTTGATTCAGTAAAATTCATAAACATATGCAAGAAATTAGACTACAACCATTCATTTAAGAAGTTTTGCAGAGAAATACTTATAATTCACCAAGAAATATCAATGTAAACCATAGTTGTAACACCTTCCTTCAAGAGAAATGCCAAAATATGCCAAAATATTCTTCCTTCAACAAGTGCGCCTCACTAAATCAACCAAATACCCAAGATAGGGCACAAATTTTAGACCTACTTATGGATTGAATGAGTAGTGATGAAAAAATGAGAGTCAAAATCCCTCATTTATACAAAACCTTGACCTAATTTTACATTTTAGGTCAGGTAAAAAGGCCGACAAGGCCGAAATATCAAATCATACTATTTTTACATTAAATTGTCAATATAAAATCCTAATCAAGCAAAAAGGTGAGATGTCACCCCTTTCTAGGGTGACATTAGCCCATATTAGGGCAAGTGCAACCTCCTAAAGCAAGAAGTTAGTCCTTTTTGGGCTTCTCCAAGCTGCCACACGTGCCAACTACCTTGTACATTTGCCAACACACTCATGATGATGTCATAAGCCTCGTGGTAACATCCTAGGCCATCTAGAACCAACGTCCCACTGAAATTGGGTCAATCCCCCTAGGTCCAGTTGTGTCGGGGTGCCTCTGGTGGAACGTCCTCTTCTTCTCTGGTGCAAAGTCTCTAATCAACCTCTGTCCTATCTCTACCCCCTGATGGGGTCTCAGCATCCATCTAATGGGCTCTTCGGCCCCGGGGAGGTCTGAACTAATCATCTCCCCATGTGTATCGGTCCAAATGGTACATGTCCGTCGGGCATGGTCCTGCACATCAAAGGCTACGCCCTCCATGGGCTCATCAGTCACGGGGATCATAGCAATGTCAATCACATCTCATCATCAATATTATTAAACATATGCACAAAATCCCTAATACATCAATCAACAGCTCAAAGACTTTACACAAGCCTTCAATACAAGTCTGGAGAAAAGGACAAGGCATCCTATTGGGATAGTGTCCACAGGAAAAGGAAAGTTCTTGAAAAGACCTCATCCAAGCCATGCAAGTGGGTGATGTGGTCAGGGGATGTCCAATCATGTGAGTGCAGTGAAGGCTAAGGATGCAAAAGTGTTACCTGTGGGTGCCTTTGTAGAAGGTGAGTTGTACCTGTCATGGATGCATTTTTTCCAAGCCCATTCTTGCCTTTATTATTTTTATTCTTTTATTATTTTTTGCTTTTTTATTCAAGAGATAATTAGGGACACTGTCTTGGCATGGTGATCAAAGCTGACAGCGTTACCCATAAGTACTTTCACAAAGATGAGAAGGTTGGCTCATGATGAGACCCCCTTTCCCTTGGCCATGCAACAAGGAGTCACTACCCTGGCGTGGTAACCAGCAGGTGGCAATGTCATACTGCTAGGTACCCATGGTCCTAATAGGATGGCTCATGATGAGACCCCCTATCCTCATACCAGGTCTTGTTTTATTATTTTTCTGGGTCCCTCTTGTTTCTTGCTGAGAAACCTTTTATTTCTTTCTCAGGGAACCCTGGGCAAAGCATCTCGAGGTTTATTATTAGGCTTTTATCTTTTACCAGATTTCTTTTACCTTATGTGCCTTTAGCCCCTTCTTCCCATGAGGTAAGGTGCAGTCCTGAAAATAGGTTAACCCAATGCCCATACAAGGGGGATGGGATAAGTGAGTGGGAAGTAAGATGAAGAAGTGGTGCTATGAGGGGAGCAGACGATGGATTTTCATAAATCTCCCCAGTGAAAAACCAAATCCTAAAGATACAGGCTTTCTAGAGCACCCTATCAATCCCCCCAAACATGGTCAAGTGGGAAAATGTAAGATCCAAGCAGTTGTTAGAAATAAAAGGAATCATATGCATACATTTAAAGGTTTTAACGATCAAATGTGACACATACCATGATACCTAGACTAATTACCTCATGAAGCGAGAACCTCTTTTGATACAGGACCAAACCGATGTCGATGGATGTTGTTGTTGCTGACAAGATAAATACAATGGAAGAAGAAAAGGTGGGCCCTCCAGGTCCATGCTCAGGTCAATCCTGCTCTCAGTACTCCATGTCTAGGACCTGTGGGCCTTGAGACATGATCTCCTAATTATCCCTGAAAAGTGGGGATAACAGGTCCCATAGATGTTGCACTTCCCCTTGCGGTCACCTCGACCGACTCATATCCTGCTCCAACTGAAGCTGACAAATCCACCCAGTTCATCGAGTGGATCTGACACATCCACCAACATGTTCAAGATATCCTACAGAAGTCCAATGACAAGTACAAATAGCGCCATGATCAACATTGAGTGCCACATAAGTTTCAGGTGGGCGACAAAGTTTGGTTGCACTTGTAGAAAGAATGCCTTACAAGACCCCATCGGAAGCTTTGCCCACTCCATTATGGGTCATACACTATCACCAAGGCCATGGGGGATAATTCTTTTGAGCTCAACATTCCTCCTTTCCTTGGCCTGCACCCAGTGTTCAATGTGGATCTCCTTCGCCCTTATTTCCCACCATTATTGGACACCTCAAAAGTAGCAGAATAGCTCAACCTTGACTACATACAATAGGAATCTAATGATCAAATTTTGGACACATAGATCAAGGTCACTTGACATCAAAGGATCCATCTTTATCGAGTCGTCAAAGCAGGGCAACTTGCTCACCCGAGGCCAAATTCAGCAGAAATTTCCTCATATGATGGGGGACCTCAATGCAATATATACCATTGCTTCCTAAAGAGGGAGGATTGATCCAGGTGGATATCGGTGACCACCCACCTTTTCCAACTGGCTCAAAATAGTTTTCTGGCAATTTTGGTAATTTACTGTCTTTAGCAGTTTTCACTTTCGGAGCCGTTTTGATGCCCTAAACGATGTTTTTTGGGAAAACAGGTTTGCAATATTAAATGTCCTTTGATATTGTGCCTAAAATGAATCTCCTCAACGATACCTTTCCAATAGGCTATCATATGCCTAAAACAGAGATCGTATGCAAAATTTACGACCTCGGGAAGTTGATGTACTAACTTACCCAAACGGGGCCCACATGACTTTTGGCGCTTCATCTCCTAGGGTTAGGTTTTTGGATGTATNTTGGGCATTCCTACTTATGTAAAAAAACCTTTAGAGCCTCATTGTAATGATCTTCTTGCGAATGAGAGCAACCGTCACATCTCTTCTAAGAGATAAGCCGCCATCATTCCAACAAGCTTGTTTCCACTGCATTTTACAGTTTTAGCTTATTTCATTGTTGAATAGAAAACAAGTTTTACTATATCTCTGTTATTTTGTGTTAAGCACCTGTTAATAATCTTTATTCATTTCGTTCTGCTCATAAAATCTGGATCAGAAAGGTACACAGAGTGCAATAGGGGTAACTAAAAGCTTGCAATGCACTTGTGTAGATCCCTCAACAAGTGGGACATTTTTTTATATGTGCATTTGCTTTTGCGGGTCTTTGATTTTTTAGGAGAAACATTTCATTGTTCTCAATACCTCTTTGGGTGAGCATATGGAAGGTTATATTTTTGGATTTTATATTTTTCTAGCTATATCCCCTCTAGGCCTTCAACCTCTTCTTTCCATGAAATGAGGTACAATCCCTTCTTGGGTTAGTACACCCGAAAAATCCCAAAAGATAAGGAGATGAAAGGATCAAGTGTGAAAGGTGATAAGTATTATTGGGAATGGCACGATGACTCATCAAGGGGACCTCTCAATAGCAAGCCCATCCCTAAGTGTGACCACTTACTAGGGTGCAATGTCAACCACCAAGGTGAAACAAGGCAAAGAGCATAATTTCCAAACAGACATTCTATAATCAAAATTATATTTAAATGAAACATACTCAAATGTCGCAAGTATTAAAGTGACACTTATCACAATACTTGACTTTTACCTCATGGAGCAAGACCCATCGTCTTACGGAAGCAAGTTGATGTGGTGAAAGCCATCGTGATGAACTGAGGATGTATAGTGGTGAAGTGGGTCTATGTCTATGCATGTGGATGTTGTCAGTCTTTTGTCTCTCAGTACTCCATGTCTGCAACCTGAGGGCCTCGAGACATCATCTCCTCAGTTATCCCTAGAAATTGGAGATAACATATGGGACCTACAAGCATTTGGATATTTTGAGGTAGAAGTAAGGAAAATTAGGAACCAATATCATTGCAATTCTCCGCATGTTTTAAAATATAGAGAAAGGGATTTGGATATGATTTTTCATTTCAAATAGTTTAAACTCCAAACTATTCTTGAGGCTAAGAATGTTAGATGATTCATTAGAATTGGTTTGTCTCTTAGGTTATAATTTTTGTACATGAATAACACCAGCAAATATGAAGCCCTAATTTTAGGGTTATAGTGAACCAATGAGTATAATATTTTGGACCTACAAGTATTTGGAAATTTTGAGGTACCATTAAGCCACCAATGTCATTGCAATTCTCCACATTTTTTAAAATATAGAGATATGTCTTTCGATATGATTTCTCATTTCAAATAATTTAATCTCCATTATGTTCTCAGTGCTAAGAATGCAATAGATGATTCATTATCTACTATGACAAATACCCTTTCACTTGTTAAATATATGTTGTTAGATAAGTTTTCTATTGAGTTAACTTTTAGACCTATGGTATCACACAATATTGAGAACTAGCAAGTGTTTGAAGATGACCAATATATCATTCATTTCCTAACCAATGCTAAAAAATTAAGGGTGCCATCATTGATGATGGAGAGCATGCTAACCATATCGTTTATTATAATCATAAAACTACTAATTTTCACTCTAATTCCAGCCTAAATAAAGTGGCCATCTTTAATTAAAAAAAAAAATTACAAGATATATTTTGTAAACTAGTTAATACAAAAACAACAAGCTCATAAACAAGCTATGAAGTGATTAATCTAAGAATGGTGTGGGACCCCAAGATGGTTAATCTTAGATTTTATTGCACTAATGAGGAAAGGTGGTGATAAATCAACTTATTTAAATAGTACAAGGATATGTTCGTGTGGACTTATGATGAATTAAAAGTATATGATCCAAAAATAATTGAGCATAACATAGCACTGAAACTAGATAAAAAAACCTTTTTGGTGGAAGCAAAGGCATCTCCACCCATCATTAGAACCCCTTATAAGAAAAGAGATGAAGAATATTTTGGATTCCAAAATCATCTACTTGGTAAGAACAACACTTGGGTAGCTAATTTGGTCTTGATTCATAAGAAGAATGGAGAGATTCATCTTTACATGAACTTTAGGAACCTTAATAAGGCTTATAACAAAGAAAAATATCATCTCCCATCCATGGACCAAATTTTGAAGCTGGTCAAAGGTTTCGAGACGATGTCTTTATTATATGGATTCTCTAGGTACAATCATGTTATGGTATGATATGAAAATCAACTAAAAACCAGAAGGGGCACTTACACATATTCCATAATCACCTTTGGTTTGATCAATGTTAGTGATACTTTTCAAATATCCATGGGCATTTCCTTTGAAGCTTTATTTACTAAATCATTTCTAATTTATATGGATGGCATTATTGTCTTCTCCAATAATTGAACCGATCATTCATAAGACCTTACATAAATCTTTAATCGATGTTGTAACTAAGGGATTTGTCTCAATCCTAAGAATAACATCTTGGTAGTAACCAAAAGGAAATTACAAGGACGTATCGTTACCAAAAATGTGATTTATTTGGACCTATAAATGACTAGATCTATTAGTATATTCTTCCCTCGGCTACAAAGAAATCCATGCAATCTTTCTTTGGTAAAATAAATTTCGTCGGGGAGTTTATTCATGACTTCACAAAAATAGTTAAGCTTGTGAATGACATAATTAGGAAGGACATGTAATACATTTGGATGCATTTAGAGAAGGAATGTTTTCATAAAATTAAATATGTTATCAAATCTTTTTTTTCATTATCCTATAGATTAAAATAGAGATTTACATCTTTACACTTTCACTTCTGATCATTCTATCGATGCCATTTTTAACATAGAAAAACAATGAAGTGATAAGCTCCTAATTACTTACATGATTACTAGGTTGAAAGGGGATAAATTGAATTATCCCTTTGTTCAAAAACATGCATACGATCTAGTGAAAGTTGTCAAGAAATTCTTCCATCAAATTTTTGAATCCCATTTGAAATGTGCTCATGGTCATCCATCTCTGCTCAGGATTTTCCTTCCAATGGTTAAACTATTTTGAAGGCAAGCTGCTCTGATACCAATTGTTGATACTAAGAGGGGGGTGAATCAGTATGAAGTACAATTTAAAACATTTTTCAACTTATACTTAAACCATTCAACTATATCCAANCAATGAGCAATGAACAATAGTATAAGAGTTACACCAATACACCACAATACACCATGCACAATATATGAGAAATAATCAATAGTTATTGTTCAAGGGAAGTAATGACTTCCAAAGGGAGCTACAGTTTCCAAATGTAAAGGGAGGGATAAACCTCCAAGAGGAAGATACAATCCTCCAATATCATTAGATCCTATATTCTTAAAATCGATACTCTTGCAATAGTGAATCACTCCATGGTCAGATTTCTATTTACCCAGAAGGAATTAGGAGAGGAGATGTAATTGGGTTATATTGATTCAAGAATATGACATGATATCAAACCCACTAAGTGATCTAGGTGGATATTGGTGGCCACCCACCTCTTCTAGTTGGCTCACATACAAATTTCATCTTGGTAGTTACGTTTTTTTATCCTGGCAGTTTTTTTCTAGCTTTTTTGGTCCTAAACTTTTGGGGTCGTTTTGAGGCCCTAAACAATGTTTTTTGGGCCCGCCACAATCACATTGTACATGGAGTCAAAGTGTGACATTATAATGTGAATTCCTCTAATATGCCTTTCCAATGGGTTATCGTGCACCTAAAACAAAGATTGTATGCAAAAGTTATGACCCCAAGAAGTTGATGTACCAACTTACCCCAATGGGGCCCATGTAAATTTTGGCGCTTCATCTCCTAGGGTTAGGTTTTTGGATGTATAGGGTGTTGGCATTCATGTTTGATGTAAAAAGGAATTTGGAGCCTCATTGTACTCATATTCTTGCGAATACACATAGTCGTCACATTTATTCTCAGAGATAATTTGCCACCATTCTAGCAAGCTTATTTCAGTATGCACTTTTATAGTTTCAGCATATTTCTCATTTAATAGAAGTCAAGTTTTACCGTATCTCTGTTATTATTCACTCTATCCTTGTGTTTTCATTTCGTTCAGATCATAAATCCAGATCAATGGTATTAGAGCGGTCTACTCTTCATTTGTTTCTCTATGCATGTCCCCAATGAGGTTAGGGTATAAGCAGTTGGGACTCGAACCAGTTGAGCCTTTGCAAGATCAGCCTTGCCAAACCCAATGGCCACCCATTGGGGAAAAAAAAAGAGACGATGGGGTAGGATATCCCTTTAAGCTATTGCTTGAGGATTCCCTCTCACGACAAAGGAACGAGATGATGGATAACTTTGTGCAAATCCTTCGATGGCATCCAACAGGCGACACATCTACCTCAAGCGGAGGCACCACCGTCTTCAAGGTACAAATAAATTTTGATATTCCTTATTTGAAGGTAAAATAGATGCAAATGTTGTAGACAAATGGTCAAACTTTCTAGAAGGGTATTTTTCTGTCCACAACTTTTTCAATAGAGAAAATATTACATTTGCTCTCCTCAAGGCCATCCCCCATGTCAAAGATTGGTGGGAGACTTTTTGTGAGCAAAAGAAAACAGAGGGATCTAAATTATTTGTAGTTTCACCCACTTGGGATTCCTTCAGGGATGTTATTTAGGAAAAATACTACCATGTTGTAAGTTATGACAACTTATATACAAGACAGACCACACTGCAATAGGAAAGGGATCAAACAGTGCCAGAGTTCACCAATGTCTTTCATACCATGTGCACCAAGATGGGTATCAAATAATTTGAGCGACATCTGGTGCTCAAGTACCGTGGCATCCTGCATAGACACATCCTGATAGAAATGGATTTTTTGTACATTTCGTCCTTGGGCACAGTCGATTGATATGTCGTCAAAATCGAGCAGAAGCTTAAACAGAAAACGCGGCAGTTTGGTTCTGCAAACCCCTCACAGGAGAAGCGGGGAAAAGGCAGCCCCAACCCACATAAAAAAGGGTAGAGAAAGGATGGATAGTCTCAGGACAACTAGTCCAAACCACGAACAAATAAGGACATTGGGAAGATAAATAAAGACGCTGAGAAATGGTGTGAGTTCCATAAGAGCTCCTGGCATAACACCATTGAATTTCGCTCAAAGAAGTCATTGGTGGCCAAGGTGAAAGCCTATGAATCATATGCAAGCTCCAACTCTGAGTCAGAACCAAAAAAATGGAGATGGGTCATTGATGTAGAACCTAGTGCCACTGTTTCTACCACCACCAGGGTCTAGCCTGACGAACTTGATGAACCAAAGGAAGGTGAGCACCTATTTCATTCACAGATGTGGGTGAAGGTTACTCTGCTGCACTTCATCATTGATAGTGGTAGCCAGAAGAACCTCATCTCAGCAGAGGTCGTCAAGTAGTTGACCCTAGCGACATCACCACACCCGCAGGCATACACCATCAGATGGCTCTGCCAAGGGAGTGATCTTCGTGTCAGCCAATAGTGTTGCCTGACCTACAACATCAATCCCTTCAAAGATGAGGTATTTTGTGACGTCACCCCCCTTGAAGTTTTTGATGTTATTTTGGGCCAGCCTTATTTATGGAAACGTCATGTTGTATATGATTCTAGGCCTCGTAGTCTTATTATTACTTTGGACAGGAAATTATATAGGATACCATAGATAGTCCCATCTACCGCCATTTCCTTGATCTCTACCAAGTAATGCAGGAAGGTCATCTCTCAGTCTGGAAGTTTTTCTTCTTCGTGATTTGTGCTCAAATTGAGCGGAAGGTTGCAGCCACATCCATGGCCTCTGCAAAAAGTCTCTCCACACAACACAAGCAAGTGGATGAGGTCATGGGGGAATACAAATGCATCTTCTCCTCACCCACTAGGATACCTCTGCACTGTTAATTCAAGCATTTAATCATTCTGACGCTCGACGCAGTGCTACCGAATGGGCCAGTCTATCACCTCTCTCTGTCAGAAAATGAGGAAATCAAGCACCAGATCCAAGAGATGCTCGAAAAGGGGCACATCCTCCCAATCTCATCACCTTGTGGAAGCCTAATCATGCTTGTGCAAAAGAAAGATCGGTCGTGGAGACTTTGCATTGATTATTAGGCCTTAAATAAAATCCTAGTGAAGAATCGATACCCCATTCCCTGAATTGACGATCTCGTGACCAAATCAAGGGTGCCAAATACTTTAGTAAGATTGATATGAAGTCCAGCTACCACCAGGTCCTGATAGAGCAGACTGATGTATGGAAGACTACCTTCAAGTCCAAAGAAGGTCTTTTTGAATATTTGGTCATGCCCTTTGGCTTGATAAATGCCCCAACAACTTTAATGAGGATAATGTATAATATCTTGTAGCCTTTCACCAATTCTTTTGTGGTAGTGTATTTGGATGACATCCTCATCTTCATCCAGAATTGGGAAAAACACTTGTAGCACATTCAACAAGTTCTGCACAATCTACGACAACACAAGCTATATGCAAATTTGGAAAAATGCTCCTTCGGCATGAACAAGGTCTGGTACCTAGGCTACATTGTTGATGAGCATGGGGTGCATGTCAATCTATACAAGATCCAGGTCATTTGTGACTATCTAGCCCCGATGACACTCACTGAGCTTCAGATCTTCTTAGGCCTTGCCAATTTCTATCACAGGTTCATGTTGGGATTCTACCACATTGCATGGGCCCTTAGCCAAGTGATGAGGGGTGGTGGAAAGGAAAAATTTGTGTGGGGCCAGTCACAACAGAAAGCATTTGATGATTTGAAGCAACACTTGTTCTCATCCCCGATGCTCTCATTACCTGACCTGCAACATCCTTCTAAGATTGAGACAGATGCTTCATACTATGTTTTGGGAACAGTTCTCACTCAGTATGGACATCCAATGGCCTATCATAGTGAGACGCTATCATATATTGTCTGTAAGTACCCCACTTACAAAAAAAAAATGTACTCCATTGTACAAGTCTTCCGCTAGTGGAGGCATTACATTCTCAGGAAGGAGACAATCATCTACACTGATCATAAGCCTCTGCAGTTCATGCAGACGCAAGGCAAATTTCAAAATGATCGCCAACAGAAATGGTCTACATACTTGTAGTAGTTCCATCTCAACATCAAGTATAAGATAGGGATCATCAATCGAATCGTTGATTACCTTAGTTGACCTCTAGTTTCAACACTAACCATGGTGCTACACTCTTGCAGACATGAGACCTTCGGATGCCCCCAACTCTAAGAGAGAGATCCTGACCTCACCACTAACTAACAGATGTTGGGCACAAACACAGTTGTCATTGATTTTCATCTGCAAGATGGGTTGTTGTTCCATTTGGGCCATCTTTTTGTTCCATCAAGCGAGTGATCAAAGTTGATTTGGGAATATCACTACATTTGGGTGGCAGGACACTTCGGCATAGAGAAGACAGTGGAAGTGTTGAAACAACATTTCTCTTGGACAAAACTCTAACATGATGTCAGCAAGTGTATCCAATCTTGCATGACCTGCACCATTTCCAAATCGCTCATCAATAAACAAGGCATGTAAATCCCTTTGCCTACTCCCAACAAGCCCTGGAATCCATATCGATGGACTACATATCGGGCTTGCCTTCATACAAGCAAGGAAATGATTTTTTTTGTGTGGTTGTTGATCGATCTTCCAAGATGGTGATTTTGGTCACATGCAAGAAGAGCATCACAACAAAGGCCACTCCCAATCTCTTCTTCGAATAAGTGTTGGTACATTTTGGGATACCACAAACCATCGCCTCTGATCGGTAAAGTCGATTCCTAATCACATTCTAGTCAAGCCTCTGGTCACGGCTGGACACCAAGCTCACCAAATCCACAGCCTTCCACCCCCAAATGGATGGCCAAACCGAGGTCATCAACAGTATGATCGTGTATATTTTTCACATGTACAATTTCAAGCATCCAGGCACATGGGATGAGAGTCTTCCTTATGTTCGGCATAGTTACAATAAAACTATACATAGCTCAACCAACCACAACCCCTTTCAGGTGGGGATGGGCTTTCAACCATTGGGCCCCATGGATGTTGCACTACCCCTTGCGTCCACACAGGCAGAATAATCTCATGCACAAACCGAAGTCAACAAAGCCACATGGTTCATTGAACAAATCCAGCACATCTGCCAACAGGTTTAGGAGATTTTGCAGAATTCCAATGCCAATTATAAGCAGCGTCATGATCAACATTGGGTGCCACACAAGTTTCAGGTGGGAAATAAAGTTTAGTTGCACTTGCAGAAAGAATGCCTTACAAGACCCCATCGGAAGCTTCATCCACTCCGTTATGCACCTTACACCATCACCAAGGTTTTGGGTGACAATTATTTTGAGCTCAAAATTCCCCCCTTCCTTGGCTTGCACCTAGTGTTTAATTTCGACCTCCTCCGGCCATACTTTCCACCCTTGTTGGACACCTCAGAGATAATAGAACAATTGACACCGATAGAGATCAACCCTGACTACGTGGAACGTGCATCCACTGATCAGATCATGGACACACGGGTCAAGGGAAATCTCCAATAGAAGCTTCACCTTTATCGGTTTGTCAAAGTGGGGCAGCTCCTACATCAAGGAAAGTGGCTCACCTGGGGCCAAATTCAACAGAAGTTTCCTCATCTGATGCAGAAACTCAACGCAATGGAGACCATTGCTTCCTAAGGAGGGAGGATTGATCCAAGTAGATATTGGTGGGCACCCACCTCTTCCATTTGGCTCACATACAACTTTCATCTTGGCAGTTACAATTTTTATCTTGATAGTTTTTTTCTAGCTTTTCGGGTCCTAAACTTTCTGGGTCGTTTTAAGGCCCTAAATAGTGTTTTTTGGGCACGCCACAGTCACATTGTAGATGAAGTTAGAGTGTGATGTCATAATGCGTATTCCTCGTATGGACCTTTCCAACAAGATATCGAATGCCTAAGACGAAGTTCATGTCCAAAAGTTACGACCCTGAGAAGTTGATGTACCAACTTACCCCAACAGGGCCCACATGACTTTTGACGTTTCATCTCCTAGGGTTAGGTTTTTTAATGTCTAGGGTGTTGGCATTCATGTTTGATGTAAAAAGAAATTTGGAGACTCATTGTAATCATCTTCTTGCGAATGAGCATAGTCGTCACATCTCTTCTCAAAGATAAGCTCCCACCATTATAGCATGCTTGTTTCAGTCTGTACTTTTATAGTTTCAGCATATTTCTCATTTAATAGATGTCAAGTTTTATTTTGTCTCTGTTATTATTCACCGTATCTCTGTGTTAATATTAATTATCTATGTTTTCATTTCGTTTTTCTCATAAATCTAGATCACTAACTTAATTAGAGGTCAAGGCATATGCTAAATAGTTGTTGAATATCAATGCAATCAATTAGGAATGCCATGAGAATGAGGCCTCCATGTACTTTGATGCATATTTTGTCCTATCCATCATAGATTCATGATGACAAGACTTAAATTTCTATTTACAACATGGTATCTCCCTCAAACACTTGAGTACAAAGGGAAAATGAGTGATAAGAATCAGTTTTCCTCAATACAATATGGTAGGAGGAGTCATATTTACAATAAATTATGATGGAGTTTTGTTGTGAAGCCTGAGAAACATGACACTTAAAGGGATTTAAATGACTTGCATGATGAGCCTATTGATGGTCACTTTTTTGGTGATACACTCGAGATAAAATCTATAGATTTGGATATTATAGCCTACTCTATTTAAATATGCTAATGTCCATGTGTGCAAGTGTCACACTTTCCAAGTCTTTTCTTGAAAATAGAGAAACTCATATATGCCTCTAAAACTAGTTAAGATTGATCGACCTTTCAATCAATGGGGTTTTAACTTCATTGGCTTGATAACTCCCAACTCTTATATGGGGAATAAGTACATTTTAACATCCACTGACTATGGAACTTGGTGGGCTAAGGCCATTCCTATGAAAACCACTTTGATGAAGTTGGTTACTCAATTTCTTGATCAAAACACTGTGACTAGAGTCAGTGCCCCTAAAACATTAATGTTTGATAATGCCAAGTATTTTAGTTTTGTTGATTTAACAACCTTTGTTGTAGGAAAAGGGATGATATGCTAAAGCATTCATATAATTATTACCCCTAGGTAAATGGGCTAAATGAGTCTTGTTGAGTCCACAACACACCCTGAAACATTTTTTGCAATTTTTGGGTACCACTTTTCTTTAAGTTTTTGTTCATTTTGAAAATAGATTATACATCTTAGTTTTAATGGATTTTTTTACATATTAGTGAGTCCTTTAAATCGTCCCCTTTCTCTCAAGAAAACTAAAAAAATTCTTCAGTCCTTTAAATCCTCCCCTTTGTCTCAAGAAAACTAAAAAAAATCCTCAGTCCTTTGGCCCTTTTTAAACCAAGTTTTTATTGTTATCGACAAGTTATAATCACTTTCATTGACAATAAAAAGTAACTTTTGTGTCGATGTGAAAGTGAAATTTGGCATCAATGAAAAATGATGCAAAGTTATTTTCCTCACTCACTTATATCGGCCAACTGTGTAAACTATGTGTCGATGAAAGTAAAAAGGGCCAATGGTTACCGAAGTCAAATTCCATGTCAATGAGAACCCATTGGTGGTGACTTTCCACTTTATCTAAAATGCAAAGTGAAAAAGGGTAGCGATGACAAAGTGAAAAATATCACCAATAATGCTCATCATTGTGATTTTCCACTTTTGTCCTTCATAGTTTAAAACTCGATCGACGACCCTATTTTGTGTGAACTTTGAGAATATGTACGATTTCTCACCAAAATGAACTTTGCATCACTCCATTTCAAAACTTTTTCCAAACATTAAATATCGAATCGACCACCGATAATAAATCCTATTAGCCATCGTTAGCCATTAACTCACCAATTTGGTCAATGGACTACCCAATCGCCATTAAATTTCCAAGGTTTGAATAATCCAATCAAGTTCAATCCAAATTTGACAATGATGGCGCTATATTGATTCAATTTCATTATAGATATTCAAACATTGCCATTGTTTTTCTCACCAAATTGATAATTTGAATTATGTGAGTGAGTGAACTCTATGAATGAAAATCTGGGTGTTGGGAGCATAGATTGTGAGTTTGATTCTAGTATTTCTGAGCTAGGATAGTTGAACATTTTGGTACAAATTCCCCGAGTGAATTCTTGTTCAGTTTCATTTTCCTTCACACCTAACAAGTAATAGACTGAGTTCTATATCAAAGATCAACTACATTTGTTCTTACTCATCTAATTTATACATCATTGTCTACATATCGACACTCTAGGTATGTTTATGAACTCTATAGTTTCAAGATTAATTTAAATTCTACCTCCAATGAAACAAAATGAATGAACTAGGCACTATGGATGCTTGTGCAAAAGGAAAAGATATATGTCTTACTATTTCCCCTCACACTTTGGTCCAAATTTTTCATATGAATTTTTGTTTCATGTTGTTGATGCATTACAAAATTTGATGTAATAATGGTGAAAGTTATCATGAGTTAATGATATTTTTCTTTTGAATATTTTCCCATTATTTTTATTTTCTAGGTAAAATGCCTCAAAAGAGGAATCCTGCTAGAACACCTAGAAAATACCCTAAGGGGAAGAAACCCAAGGGACTAGCGGAAACCTCCTCTGTGGTAACCTCTTTGGAACAAAACAAGAACAACACTTTTCTAGTGTTGTGACCTCCATAGTAACCTGCTCGGGACAAAGACAACAACCAAGAACATATCCTAGAATAGATCAATTTCATCTAGTAAATAAGTGATTTGATAGCAAAACTACTTAGCAGTAATAGATCTCTAAAGACTGTTTTCCCAGTTACAATATTTATTTTAGATGCCGCAATATAAAAATATCAAACCTGATATGCAAACCTGCAGTCTTGATTGCTAGGGAGGGTGTGTTATTCCTTTGAATGCACTTGATCCAATGATCCATTTGGGTCATTAATTGGACAAGGTCCCTTGTAGGTCCTCTGCACACACCCTCATACTATGCTAAATGATATAACTTGGAAACATATATAAGTGCATCATGTTATCTCCCAAAATGAATCAGTCAATTTGTTCCATTTTGTAGGTGATAGCATGGTCATAAATTAGGGTTCTATGTAAATTTTTAGAGTTTAGAAGTGTCAAAACATAGGATTTAAGATGTTATCCTAGAAATAAATTGATAATCAAAAGGTTTTTTCAAAAAATCAGGAAAAATCCTTTCAACAGCGAACATATGTTTTGAAGTTGAAGTTAGCTAGTGAAAGCCATAAGTTTGAACGGCTAAAGTGTACTCCCAACAGCAAGCGAGCTGGTGAAAGTGTTAACACAGGTTTTCCTCCAATGACTCTAGAAACCCAAAAAGGATATGTCGGACACACGTCATACAATCATCATGACGAGCTAAAGGAAGCAAATGAGTGGTGACACCTTTTCATCATGTTCTAGCAGGACATCATGATAGATTGTGCTCACGTATTTCGTGCAACAAATAGAGGAGGTGACAAACTCTTAATCATCATTGCAACCAAAGGATAAAGTACCATCTATCTAATGACATCAAATCAAATCATCATTTCTTATTTTAAACTCACGGTGTTCGAAAATTCTATTATGGGGTTTCATATTTCAATTGATAACACAGGGTCTTTTTCACCAGTGTCAGCCCTTTTCCTTATTAAGAATATTACTGTGTCAACCATGTACAAATTAACTGGTGCTTAAGTTGCATATGGCAAGGAAGCAAGGAGGACTACTCCTGAGGAAAGAATTAGACAATTTATCTTTTTTACAGTCTTATCCAGAGGTTCAGAAGCGTTTCTCAGACGCAGGTTGTATGACATATGTCGAAAAGTTGCAGGAGGGCTATCACTAGGCGAGAGCAGAGACTTTTGCAAAGTCATACGTTGGAAAGAAATCTACAGTGGGTTATATGGAACTGATAGTTGATGAAGTTGTTATTGTTTCAGCAACTGGCTTGCCCAGAACAGGCCAAAGTTGGTTTAAAATAACAGTGATCAAAAATTTGGATTTTAGATCACACCTCAAGATAGAATTCCGAAGTATAACCTGGAAGAAAAGTATCATTGTTTCTTACCTTGAAGAGGAATGGCAAGTTCTATTTAAGGGAATTCAGCTATATATAACCTCAAAGGGCAGGTATGACAAGTTGATGTTATATCACTTTAGACTCCTAGATCACTTCACAAGGAAGGTCCTTCTAAATTTGTCTTTCTTTCTTCATAAAAGCCTAACAAAGGTGTGTAATAGGATCATAGTCAAACCATTCAGCATCAAAAATTCCCTTTGTCATTATGGCCTCATTAAAATGATCATCTTGGAAGAATTGAGACAGAGAAAAAGAACTTGGCAGCACTTTCTCTTCTGGGAAGGTTTTGAGACCCAAACTCAACCTACAAATGAAAAAAAGAAAGCAGGCAAGAAGCAGCCAGCCCCTCAGAGTATCTCAAAGAGAAGGAGAGCTCTTCCAAAGTCACCAAAAGAGAAAAAGTCTAGCATGAAGCCCAATAAAGTTAAAAAGAAACTAGATTTCAAAACAAACCCTGAGCAATCCACAATAAAGAAGGTTAATGTTCTAAATCTGCCATACACAAATTCAGACGCATAACCAGAAAAAGATGATGAAATTCTAGCCATCAAAACTCCACAACACTCCATGGAACCTGCATAGGATTTTGAAGTTTTTACTTCCAAAGATGAAGGTGAAACCTTAAGAAATAAAAAATCAAAGAAATCACAGAAGATTAAAGAGTTGAAAGAGGTAATAGAACAGTAGGAGGTTCTAGAAAGGGTGATAAAGGCAAGATATAAAGCTTTATCGGATAATTTCGCAAAGACCAATGCAACTTTTGAAAAGTTGGCACATGAAGGTATAAAGGATAAGAAGAAGAAGAAAAAGATCACAAAGGATTATAATAGCTTATGGTGGTTAGCTAAGTGCCTGAAGAGGAAAATCAAAAAGTTGAAGGCAAAAATTACCACACATCTAGATCTATAGGTACTGGCACAATTTGCTGTAAATCTGTAGGGAGATTAATCAAATAAATAATGATTTTTTATTTTGAACATGAAAGGTTTTTCTTTTTACAAAAACATGAAAGGTTTTTCTTTTTACAAAAACAGAGTTTTCACCAACATAGAAGGTGTAGTTAGAACCAATTAGATGTTGAAAAACAGAGCTATCATCAGCTAATTAGCAAATCCTAAGGCGAAATAGTTGGTGAAACCGAAGAGTAAGAATTTTGAAGATTTGAGCTCAAACAGAGCGATTTTTGGGTGATTTAAAGGATAAGAGAGTATCAAAAAGATTAATCACCAAATCATGAAATATTCAATTTCAAAGATTTGTGGAGATTTTGGAGGTGAATGCTTAGTTGGTCAACTAAAGCTTTTTTCACAGCTGTTGAAAGTTTTCCAACCACTAAAGACATGTGTCCTTTCCTCCATGACACATCTGAGACATAGCAATGATGAAGACCAGATGTCGAAGACAAGCTTTGAAGACAGTTCGATTCATAGGAACTAGTTCTTAGTTATCCTATTGTATTTACTTTTGTTTTATGTTTTATGTTTTCTATATTTAGAAATCCAGATCCAGTTCTCCGGGATCTAAGACTTGTTGTAAAGGCTATAAATGCCTATCTTTTTCAGATGCCAGGGTTCGATTTTGGATATAGAAAATACTATATTGTAAACAGACTTTTTCATATGATAATACAAATCACAGTTTTCTCTCTCTCTTGATGTCAGATTCTCATATTTTCTTCTGTACTCTTATTCAAGTTGTTTTAGTTGCAGAATGACTGTCATCTCATTGGTTAGATCATAACTTGATTAATAGCTTCTTATAATTTTTTATTAAACCCTACATTTGTATTTGTGTTATCCCATTGATCCACACATACAAAAATACAAAAACAAGTTTACCTTAAGTTACCAAGCATCTTTGACCCACAACCTCAAAGAGTTTCTTAGAGTGATAACAAATTGGCGCCGTTGTCGGGGGAGAGGAGACTGAAGCTCAGCTTTCCTGGGAGACGACACATAGATGATCTTTGATGATAGACAAAGATTAGACATTACATTGGTTGTAATCATCTATTTGGTGACTCCACAAGTTCATCCTGGCTCCAAAGAAGATCAATACCAGGGTGAATCCATAATAATCACCCGTCACACCAATGCCCAACCCAGAACTAATTCTTAGAAGAGGAAGATCATTTCAAGGTCAGACTTCAAAATCAGGTACCCAAAGTAATCCTCTTTCTCATTCTAAGAAACCTAAAGTAGAAAACGCTGAATCTTCTTCCTCTAAGATTGTCAGTGAAAAAGCATCTGTAACAACTACAGAAGAGTCAATTATTTCTTATCAAGAGGAAGATATCATTGCAGAAGAAGTGATAGGATCAAATTTGGTTAAAGAATCATCTAAAACTTTAGAAAGAAATCACAGCTCCTAATCCCTTGAGTCCTTTCACTCACAGCAGAAAGAAAACCATATAAATATTCACACTAGCCTCCTTGTTGTAGAGCATATTCTTCAAGAACTGTCTGCTAAAGGTGAGAAAAACTTGGTTGAACAACTTACAAATTCTATATAGCCTCATATAAAACTTCTTTCCCATCAGAGAGTTATCCCCCTTTTAAATTAAATCCCCCCAGTGCTGAGGAATCGAAGAAAAGTCTATCACCTCTCTCACCAATAATCATTATGGTTGCACCTCCTACTTTGACCAAGATGCAAAAAATCCAAGCTGCTAGGTATGCACCATTAGTATTTCCAAATACAATATCATCCATGCCTACAGGATACTATCAGAATTACATGCCCAAATTCATAGGTGAAGGTGATGTGACTATTGAAGAACATAAAGAGGCTTTTTACAGTTATGCAGAAAACCTTAACATCGAGGAAGAAGATGTTTGGACCCAAGTTTTTGTCCAAATCTTAGATAGCCATGTCAGGAAGTGGTTCAAAGAACTTCCTGTTGGTTCAATAGCTGACATGGAGCAATTGGATGACATCTTTTTGAAGCACTGGGGTTATAGGAGAGACTTTTTGTACTATATTACTGAATTTGGAAATCTACGGAAAGAAAATGGTGAATCAGGCTCTGATTTCACTAAAAGGTTCAATAGGATGTACAGTAAAATACCAGCAGAGATAAAACCCTCAGATACCTCTACCAAAATCACATATGCAAATTCATTTGATTCAGAATCATGTATGTTTTTGAGAGAAAGAAGGTCACCTACATTATCTCTGATGCAAGATTTTGCCCTTGAAGTAGAATCAAATATATGGGCTGCTCATAAGTTAAAGGGAAACACTGATAGAAGAAAGCCTAGAGATGAAACTTCTTCTTCATCCAATACTAATAAAAAATTAGACAAGATGGCTAAAATGTTAAAGACTTTAACTTCTGAGATGTCTAAACTTAAAATTGAAAAGAAGCAGCCTCTCAAGGGAAGGGGTACTTATGATTATACTCACAGAAATTCTAATTAGAATCCCCACAACTTCAGGAGAAATAATCAACAAGTGTAGATTTTGCAGAGAGAGAGAAATCCTACCAAGGATCAGAAGATAAAGGCTCTTCTTCAAAATGTTGTGATGGACGAAGATGAAGATGATTTTTAAGAAGATGAAGAGCATAATATTCACTGCGTTGGAGATGATACAGGGAAATATTATCTGACACAACATGACTATCAAGAGGCATTAATGACCGAACAGATAGATGAGGATTCTGCTAATAATGGTCTTTTTCAAATGGAAGAGAAGAACAAATATAATATCATATCTAATTCTAACACTACCCAAAAAAGTGCACCTCCTAAGAAGATTGTTGCCCCTGTCAAGCAAAAGGATCATATACCAGAGAATTAGCAGGAAGCCTCTTCAAATGAGAATACACCAGCTCCTCCAAAAAATATTGTTGCTCCTGCCTAGCAACAAATTCAAAAAAATCAGACCCTAAACGACCAACAAAGTGTTTTGAAGGCTCCTTCAAATGAGGTAAAATTTTCTGATAAAACCTCTTATTCTTTCAATTTTGAGGTTGAAATACAGAAAATCAAAATCCTGATCCCTTTAGTTGAGTTAATGAAAAATGAATCATTAAAGAAAGATATCCTCAAAACTCTTGACCCCAAGTCCATATCTCCCTCTACTAATATCCTTAATATATATGATGACAAGCCAACCATTGTTTTAGGCCAAATGATAGAAGATAGAGATGAAAGATATCCACCTTTTTATATCTCTCTGAACATTCATGACAAAACATTACATAACTTCCTCTTAGACTCTAGAGCCTCTCACAACTTAATGCCAAACGCAATTATGGATGAGCTTGAATTAGAAATTACCAAGGTTTACCATGATCTTTTCTCATTTGACTCTCGAAAAGTCAAATGTCTTGGAATGATCAAGGATTTGGCTATAACTTTGACCCAAGCATCTATGAAAACTATGGTTATGGATGTAGTGGTAGTAGATATCCCGCCCAAATTTGGATGTTTGTTATCAAGATCGTGGATGAAGAGATTAGCGGGAACTCTTCAAATGGATCTCTCATATGCTACTATCCCTGTTTTTGGAGAAGTAAACAAAAGATTATACAAAGAGTCACAGCTTGCCTACATCATCAGTGATGAACAAAATCCAGCCAATCATCCTATTTATTCAGTTGACATAGGTATGGGAGCTTGCATATTACAAATTGATGATTCACTAGCAGATTCATTGTTGCTTAGGAAGCCTACAGTTCAGTCCATAGAAGTAGTAGAAGATGACCTTTGGACCATGTTCTTCGATGGAGCTTGTACTAGAGAAACAACAGAAGCAGTAGTGGTATTCGTTTCTCCTTCAAAAGAAACCACTCATTTGTCTTTTAAGCTTGATTTTAAAGAAACTAACAACATTGCAGAGTATGAGGCACTGCTACTAGGATTAAATGCAGCCAAAGAGATGAATATTCAGAGACTACAGGTATTTGGAGATGCAGACCTAATAATTCAGCAAGTAAACAAATCCTTCCAGGCCAAAAATGTTAGGCTGAAAGCCTATAGAGATGAAGTTTTGACAGTGATCCATGCTTTTACAGATTTCAAGATTACTCATGTTCCTAGAGCCATGAATGAACTAGCTGATTCATTGGTTGTTTCAGCTTGTTTTTTCATACCTCATTACCTCCTAAATTAAACTATGAAGTCCAAGTAAAGTATAGGCCATCACTCCCTGATAATGTAAAGTTTTGGAAGGTTTTTGAAGATGATGCTAAACTCACCAAATTCCTTGCAGTAATGGATGAGTTTGCAGATTTGCAGATTGATTTATAGAATGAACATGATGAAGAAGCTAAGAAGACAAAGCTCAGAAATAAAATTGGAGCACATGAAATTGTTCAATTGTCCACCAACAGAATTCCTAAAGGATTGGTCCCTTTAGAAAGGCTTTTTGATAATAATGATGTGGCTATCAAATTGGACAAGAAGGAAGAGGACTCAGATGTCTTTCAGTTTAATGTAGCCAGTGAACAAGATCCTAAATATGTCAACTTAGCTTCTCATCTGTCTGAAAAACAAAAGGATGATTATGGTGAGTTGTTAAAAGAATTTGTGGATATCTTTGTTTGGCAATATAGAGACTTGAAAACATTCATCACTGAGATAATACAACACAATATTCCTTTAAACAAAGATACTAAACCATTTAGGCAGAAGCTTAGATCTTTCAGTCCTGTGTTGCTGCCTACCATGGAAAAAGAGATCAAGAAATTATTGGATGTTAAAATTATTATACCTCTCAGATACTCAGATTGGATTGCTAACCTTGTACCTGTCAGAAAGAAAAATGGGAGGATCAGACTCTGTGTGGATTTCATAAATTTAAACAAGTGTTCTAGGAAAGACAATTACCTGCTGCCAAAGATGGAACACATTTTACAGAAGGTGTCAGGGTCCAGTGTGATGTCTTTTATTGATGGATTCTCTGGATACAATCATATTGTTGTCCATCCGGATGAAAAAGAAAAGACTATCTTTACCACTCCATGGGGCACTTTCATGTATGAAAATATGCCTTTCGGAATGATGAATGTTGGAGCTAGTTTCTAGAGAGCAATGGACATTGCATTCGTTGGAGAAAAAGACAAAAAAATTTTGATATATCTTGATGACACAAATGTTTTTTCAAGCAGCCATGAAGATCATTTGCAGCACTTGAGGAATGCCTTCCTAAAATGCAGAAGGTATGGCATTTCTTTTAATCCTAAGAAATCTGATTTTGCACTTAAAGAAGGGAAATTGCTTGGACATATTGTTTCAGCTAATGGGCTAATGATTGATCCAAAAAGAGTAGAAGCCATTAAAAAATTGTCTCTTCCTAGATCAAAAAAGGTTATTCAGTCTTTCCTTGGAACTATAAACTTTATCAAGAGGTTTATAGCAAACTTTGCAGAACTTACAAAGCACATTACTTGTATGTTAAGAAAGAATTATGAAGTAAGATTGAATGAAGAAGCTAAACACTCTTTCAATGCTATCAAAGAAGCCGTTATAATAGCCTATGTTTTAATCAGTCCTAACATTGACAAGGATATTTATATCTTTTCATTTGCTTCAAAAGATACAATTGTAGTTGTACTATTGTAGAGAAATGTTGATGATCAGGAGCAGCTAGTTGCCTTCTTGGGTAAAGTTTTGAGAGATGCTAAAGTAAAGTATGAACCATTGGAAAAACAAGCATATGCACTCATCAAGTCATTAAAATCCTTTAGGATTTACATTCTTCAAGCCAAGGTAATAGCTTATGTACCTTCAAGCTCGATTAAAGATGTGCTTATACAACCTCACATAGATGGAAAAAGGAGTAAGTGGATATCAAAGTTAATTGAATTTGATGTCGAGATCAAGCCAGCAAAACTTGTGAAAGGTCAAGGCCTCGCCAAGCTCCTTGCAGAAGAAAATTGTAAATTGCTTGAGATAAATTTTGTGGGTATAAATGCAGAAAACATTCAGGTTTCAGAAGACAGAGATAGTGATAATTTGCAGGTTTCTCCTCACCTAGCTGACTATGAATGGTACAGTCACATCATTTATTTTCTACAGAATTTATCAATTCCTTCAGATTTGACAAAAACACAAAGGGAGAGCTTTAAAATTCAAAGCCATAAATTTATGCATTAATGACAACTCATTGTTTTGGAAAAATCCAACAAGGATACTCTTGAGGTGCATAAACCAAGAGGAATCAACTAAAATCATGACTGAATTTCATAATAGTGAGTGTGGAGGACATCATTACTGGAAGACTACCGCTCATAAAATCCCGAGAGCCGGTTACTATTGGCCATCTTTATTTTCAAATGTGAGTAAATTTGTGAAAACATGTGACAAGTGCCAAAGGTTTGCAGGCAAATAACAGCTAAAATCTCTTCCCCTCAAACCTGTTGTGGTCATGGGTCCTTTTCAGCAATGGGGTTTGGACTTCATAGGTGAGATTCATCCACCTTCTAGCAATCAGCATAAATGGATCCTTGTGGCTACTGATTATTTTACCAAATGGATGGAGGCCATTCCTACAAGAAATGCCAATCACACTGTCATCATTAATTTTCTACAAGAAAACATATTCTCTAGATTTGGATGCTCTAGGAGAATAGTCACAGATAATGCTGATGCATTTAATGATAAACACTTGGTAAAATTATGTGAAGATATGGGAATTCAGCTAGTACATTCTACTTCTTACTATCCAGAGGGAAATGGCTTAGTTGAATCATCAAATAAGAGTTTAGTCAAAATCATAAATAAGTTTCTTGAACAAAATACCAAGGGTTGGGATTCCAAGTTGAAATTTTCTTTGTGGGTTGACAGAGTTACAAATAAAAAGTCAATTGGCACATCCCCCTTCCAGTTGGTATATGGCACTCAAGCCATCTTTCTTGTTCAACTTGCACTACCAGTTGCAAAATTTTTACAAGAAGTTGACTATGAGACAAATGATCTAACTAGGAGGATCCACAATTTGGTAGAGCTACAGCAAGAAAGAGAGCAACTTCTGGAAAAGACAGAGTTACACCAAAAGAAGATGAAAGAAATTTTTCACAGAAAAGTTAAGACATATATTTTCAAGGCACGGGATCTGGTTCTGAAATGGGATGTAGCAAGACAAGAAAAGGGAAAACATGGCAAGTTTGATGCACTCTGGACAGTTCCATTTGTCATAGCATCAGCTCAGCAAAACAATATTTTTTTCCTCCGAGATCTTGCAAGTGAAGAAGTATCAGGTGTCCCATTCAATGGGAGGTTTCTGAAACTCTACTTTTCATGAGGCTTTCCTTAAAGCCTACTTATTTGTACATATTCTTTTCAGTTTTTGTTTTTATTTTGTTTTGTCAATAACTCCATGCCCAATGGAATACTAAGTAAAATCAATTTAGAATTTAAGTTGTAAATAAGGCTACTGAGTCAAACTAGGTTCTTGGAAACCTCACAGGGAGGTATCCATCCCAACTGGAGCCAAATGTTATCTCCCAAAAAGAATCAATCAATTTGTTCCATTTTGTAGGTGATAGCGTGGTCATAAATTAGTGTTCTATATAAATTTTTAGAGTTTAGAAGTGTCAAAACATAGGATTTAAGATGTTATCCTAGAAATAAATTGATCCTCAAAAGGTTTTTTCAAAAAATCAAGAAAAAACCTTTCAACAACTAACATATGTTTTGAAGTTGAAGTTAGTTGGTGAAAGACTCAGGTTTCAACGGCTAAAGTGTACTCCCAGCAGCAAGCGAGCTGGTGAAAGTGTTAACACAGGTTTTCCTCCAACGACTTCAGAAAACCAAAAAGGATACGCCGGACACACATCATACAATCATCATGGCGAGCTAATGGAAACAAATGAGTGGTGACACCTTTTCATCATGTTCTAGCAGGACATCATGATAGATTGTGCTCACGTATTTTGTGTGGAAAACAGAGGAGAGTTTGAGGAGGTGACGAACTCTTAATCATAATTGCAACTAGAGGATAAAGTACCAGCTATCTGATGACATCAAATCAAATCATCATTTCTTATTTTAAACTCACGGTGTTTGAAAATTCTATTATGGGGTTTCATATTTCAATTGATAACATAGGGTCTTTTTCACCAGCACTAGCCCTTTTCCTTATTAAGAATATTATTGTGTCAACCGTGTACAAATTAACTGGTGATTAAGTTGCAGATGGAAAGGAAGCAAGGAGGACTACTTCTGAGAAAAGAATTGGACAATTTATCTTTTTTGCAGTGTTATCCAGAGGTGCAGAAGCATTTCTCAGACGCAGATTGTATGACACATGTGTAAAAGTTCTAGGAGGGCTATCACCAGGCGATAACAAAGACTTTTGCAAAGTAATATGATGGAAAGAAAGTTATAGTGGGTTCTCTGGAACTGATAGTTGATGAAGATGTCATCGCTTCATCAACTGGCTTTCCCAAAATAAGCCAAAGTTGGTTTAAAACAACAGTGACCAAGAATTTGGATTTTATATCATACCTCAAAACATAATTCTGAAGTATAACCTGGAAGAAAAATATCCATGTTTCTTACCTTGAAGAGGAATGGCAAGTTTTTTTCAAGGGCATTCAACTATATATAACCTCAAAGGGTAGGTATGACAAGTTGATGTTATATCACTTTAGACTCCTAGATCACTTCACAAGGAAGGTCCTTCTAATTTTGTATTTCTTTCTTCATAAAATCCTAAAAAAGGTGTGTAATAGGATTAGAGTCGAACCATTCAGCATCAAAAATTCCCTTTGTCATTATGGCCTGATTAAAATGATCATCTTCGAAGAATTAAGACAGAGAAAAAGAACTTGGCAGCACTTTCTCTTTTGGGAAGGTTTTGAGACCCAAACTCGACCTATAAATGAAAAGAAGAAAGCAGTCAAGAAGCAACCAACCCCTCGGAGTAGCTCAAAGAGAAGGAGAGCTCTTCCAAAGTCACCAGAAGAGAAAAATTATAGCATGAAGCCCAAGAAAGTTAAAAAGAAACTAGATTTCGAAACAAACCCTAAGCAATCAACAATAAAGAAGGTTAATGTTCTAAATATGCCATACACAGATTTAGACACAAAACCAGAAAAAGATGATGAAAGTCCATCCATCAAAAGTCCAGAGCACTCCATGGAACCTGCACAGGATTTTGAAGCTTTTACTTCCAAAGATGAAGGTGAAACCTCAAGAAATAAAAAAATCAAAGAAATCACATAAGATTAAGGAGCTGGAAGAAGTAATAGCACAGCATGAGGTTTTAGAAAGGGTGATAAAGGCAAGATATAAAGATTTATCAGAGAATTTTGCAAAGACCAATGCAACTTTTGAGAAGTTGGCACATGAAAGTATAAAGGATAAGAAGAAGAAGAAAAACATCACAAAGGATTATAATATCTTATGGTGGTTAGTTAAGCGCCTGAAGAGGAAAACCAAAAAGTTAAAGGAAAAAATTACCACACATCCAAATCTGCAAGTGCTGGCACATGTTGTTGTAAATCTGGAGAGAGATTAATCAAATTAACAATGATTTTTTATTTTGAACACAAAAGGTTTTCCTTTTTACAAAAGCAGAGTTTTCACTAGCACAGATGGCGCAATTATAACCAATTAGTTGTTGAAAAGCAGAGATTTTTTTCATCTAATTAGCAAATCTTAAGGCGAAATAGCTAGTGAAACTGCAAAGTAAGAATTTTGAAGATTTGAACTCAAACAGAGCGATTTTTGGGTGATTTAAAGGATAAGAGAGTATCAATAAGATTAATCACCAAATCATGAAATATTCAGTTTCAAAGATTCGTGGAGATTTTGGAGGTGAATGCTTAATTGGTCAGCTAAAGATTTGTTCACAACTATTGAAAGTTTTCCAACCATTGAAGACATGTGTCCTTTCCTCCATGACACATCAGAGACATAGCAATGATGAAGACCAAATGTCGAAGACAAGATTTGAAGACAGTTCGATTCATAGGAACTAGTTCTTAGTTATCCTATTGTATTTAGTTTTGTTTTCTGTTTTCTATATTTAGAAATCCAGATCCAGTTTTCCAGGATCTAAGACTTGTTGTAAATGCTATAAATGCCTATCTTTTTCAGATGCCAGGGTTCGATTTTGGATACAGAAAATACTATATTGTAAAAAGACTTTTCCATATGATAATACAAATCACAGTTTTCTCTCTCTATTGATGTCAGATTCTCATCTTTCCTTTTGTACTCTTATTCAAGTTGTTTTAGCTGCAAAATGATTGTCATCTCATTGGTTAGCTCATAACTTGATTAATAGTTTCTTATCATTGTTTATTAAACCCTACATTTGTATTTGGTTTATAAGCATTGTTTTATCACCCACTTAAAAGCTATCATCTGATTATTGATCCTTGAGAGCACTGGTTCATTTGATTCTCATTTTGATTGTCTAAATACCATACTATAATTGAGTTATCCCATTCATCCACACATACAAAAATACAAAAACAAGTTTACCTTAAGTTACCAAGCATATTTGACCCACAACCTCAAAGAGTTTCTCGGAGTGATAACAAATTGGCGTCGTTGTCGGGGAGAGGAAACTGAAGCTCAGCTTTCCTAGGACACGACACAGACCCGATCTTTGATGACATACAAAGATTAGACATTACATTGGTTGTAATCATCTATCTAGTGATTCCACAAGTTCATCATGGCTCCATGGAAGATCAATACCAAGGCGAATCCACAAGAATCACCTATCACACCAGTGCCCAACCCAGAACTAATTCTCAGAAGAGGAAGATCATTTCAAGGTCAGACTTCAAAATCAAGCACCCAAAGTAATCCTCTTTCTCATTCTAATAAATCCATAGAAGAAAGTATTGAATCTTCTTCCTCTAAGATTGTCAATGAAAAAGCATCTGTAACAACTATAGAAGAATCAATTATTTCTTATCAAGAGGAATATGTCATTGCAGAAGGCGTGATAGGCTCAAATTTGGTTGAAGAATCATATAAAACTTTAGAAATAAATCATGGCTCCTCATCCCTTGAGTCCTTTCACTCACGGCAGGAAGAAGACCATATAAATATTCACACTAGCCTCCTTGTTGTAGAGCATATTCTTCAAGAACTGTCTGCTAAAGGTGAGAAAAACTTGGCTGACCAACTTACAAAATTCTATATAACCTCATACAAAACTTCTTTCCCATTAGAGAGTTCTCCCCCCTTTAAATTAAATTCCCCCAATGCTGAGGAATCGGAGAAAAGTCTATTACCTCTCTCACCAATAATCATTATGGCTACACTTCCTCCTTTGACCAAGATGCAACAAATCCTAGCTGCTAGGTATGCACCATTAGTATTGCCAAATCCAGTATCAACCATGCCTATAGGAGACTATCAGAACTACATGCCCAAATTCAAAGGTGAAGGTGATGTAACTGATGAAGAACATAAAGAGGCTTTTTACAGTTATGCAAAAAACCTTAACATCGAGGAAGAAGATTTCTAGACCCAAGTTTTTGTTTAAATCTTAGATGGCCATGCCAGGAAGTGGTTCAAAGAACTTCATGTTGGTTCAATAGTTGGCATAGAGCAATTGGATGACATATTTTTGAAGCACTAGGGTGATATGAGAGACTTTTTGTACTATATTACTGAATTTGGAAATCTAAGGAAAGAAAATGGTGAATCAATCTTTGATTTCACTAAAAGGTTCAATAGGATGTACAGTAAAATACTAGTTGAGATAAAACCCTCAGACACCTCTGCTAAAATTAGATATGCAAATTCATTTGATTCAGAATTATGTATGTTTTTGAGAGAAAGAAGGTCACCTACACTATCTCTGATGCAAGATTATGCCCTTGAAGTAGAATCAAATATATGGGTTGCTCATAAGTTAAAGGGAAACACTGATAGAGGAAAGCCTAGAGATGAAGCTTCTTATTCATCCAATACTAATCCAAAATTAGACAAGATGGATAAAATGTTAGAGACTTTAACTTCTGAGATTTATAAACTTAAAATTGAAAACAAGTAGCCTCTCAAGGGAAGGGGTACTTATGATTATACACACATAAATTCTAATCAAAATCCCCACAACTTCAGGAGAAATAATCAACAAGTGCAGATTTTGCAGAGAGAGAGAGAAATCCTACTAAGGATCAGAAGATTAAGGCTCCTCTTCAAAATGTTGTTATGGATGAAGATGGAGATGATTTTCAAGAAGATGAAGAGGATAATATTCACTACGTTGGAGATGATACAGAGAAATCTTATCTGACACAACATGACTATCAAGAGGCATTAATGACCAAACAGATAGATGAGAATTATGTTGATAACTATCTTTTTCAAATGGAAGAGAAGAATAAATATAATCTCAGATCTAAGTCTAACACTTCACAACAGAGTGCACCTCCTAAGAAGATTTATGCCCCTGTCAAGAAAAAGGATCAGATACCAGAGAATCAGTAGGTAGCCTCTTCAAATGAGAATACACCAGCTCCTCCAAAAAAGATTGTTGCTCCTGCCAAGAAACAAATTCAAAAAAAACAGACCCCTAATGACCAACAAAGTCTTTTGAAGGCTCCTTCAAATGAGGTAAAATTTTCTAATAAAACCTCTTATTCTTTCAATTTTGAGGCTGAAATACAGAAAATCAAAATCCCCATCCCTTTAGTTGAGTTAATGAAAAATGAAGCATTCAAGAAAGATATCCTCAAAACTCTTGACCCCAAGTCCATATCTCCCTCTGTTGATATTCTTAATATATATGATGACAAGCCAACCATTGTTTTAGGCCAAATGATAGAAGATAGAGATGAAAGTTGTCCACCTTTTTATATCTCTCTGAACATTCATGACAAAACATTACGTAACTTCCTGTTAGACTCTAGAGCCTCTCACAACTCAATTCCAAAGGCAGTTATGGATGAGCTTGGATTATAAATTACCAAGGCTTACCATGATCTTTTCTCATTTGACTCTTCAAAATTCAAATGTCTTGGAATGATCAAGGATTTGGTTGTAACTTTGACCCAAGCATCTATGAAAACTATGGTTATGGATGTAGTGGTAGTAGATATCCCACCTAAATTTGGATGTTTGTTATCAAGATCATGGATGAAGAGATTAGGGGGAACTCTTCAAATGGATCTCTCATATGCTACTATCCCTCTTTTTGGAGGAGTAAACAAAAGATTATACAAAGAGTCACAGCTTGCCTACATCATCAATGATGAAAAAAATCCAACCAATCATCCTATTTATTCAGTTGATACAGTTATGGGAGCTTGCATATTACAAATTGATGATTCACTATCAGATTCATTGTTGCTTAGGAAGCCTGTAGTTCAGTCCACAGAAGTAGCAGAAGATGACCTTTGGACCATGTTCTTCGATGGAGCTTGTACTAGAGAATCAACAGGAGCAGGGGTGGTATTCGTTTCTCCTTCAAAAGAAACCACTCATTTGTCTTTTAAGCTTGATTTTAAAGCAACTAACAACACTGCAGAGTATGAGGCGTTGCTCCTAGGATTAAATGCAACCAAAGAGATGAAGATTCAGAGACTACGGGTATTTGGAGATGCATACATAATAATTCAGCAAGTAAACAAATCCTTCCAGGCCAAACATGTTAGGTTGAAAGCCTATAGAGATGAAGTTTTGACAGTGATCCATGCTTTTACAGATTTCAAGATTACTCATGTTCCTAGAGCCATGAATGAACTAGTTGATTCATTGGTTGTTTCAGCCTGCTCTTTCATACCTCCATTACCTCCTAAATTAAACTATGAAGTCCCAGTAAAGTATATACCATCACTCCATGATAATGTAAAGTTTTGGAAGGTTTTTGAAGATGATGTTGAATTCACCAAATTCCTTGCAGTAATGGATGAGTTTTCAGATTTGTAGATTGATTTGGAGAATGAACATGATGAAGAAGCTGAGAAGCCAAAGCTCAGAAGTAAAATTGGAGCACATGAAATTGTTCAATTTTCCACCAATAGAGTTCCTAGAGGATTGGTCCTTTTAGAAGGGATTTTCTGTCAAATTTGAAAAGAAGGAAGAGGACTTAGATGTCTTTCAATTTAATGTAGCCAATGAACAAGATCCTAAATATGTCAACTTAGCTTCTAATCTGTCTGAAAAACAAAAGGCTGATTATGGTGAGTTGTTAAAAGAATTTGTTGATATCTTTGCTTGGAAATATAGTGACTTGAAAACATTCAACACTGAGATAATTCAACACAAGATTCCTTTAAACAAAGATACTAAACCATTTAGGCAGAAGCTTAGATCTTTCAGTCCTATGTTGCTGCCTACCATGGAAAAAGAGATCAAGAAATTATTGGATGCTAAAATTATTATACCTCTCAGATACTCGGATTGGATTGCTAACCTTGTACCTGTCAGAAAGAAAAATGGGGAGATCAGAATCTGTGTGGATTTCAGAAATTTAAACAAGTGTTCTAGGAAAGACAATTACCTGCTCCCCAAGATGGAACACATTTTACAGAAAATGTCAGGGTCCAGTGTGATGTCTTTTATTGATGGATTCTTTGGATACAACCAAATTGTTGTCCATATAGATGACAGAGAAAATACTGCCTTTACCACTCCATGGGGCACTTTCATGTATGAAAAGATGCCTTTCGGACTGATGAATGTTTGAGCTGGTTTCCAGAGAGCAATGGACATTGCATTCGTTGGAGAAAAAGACAAATTTGTTTTGATATATCTTGATGACATAACTGTTTTTTCATGTAGCCATGAAGATCATTTGCAACACTTGAGGAAGGCCTTCTATTAAGCCCTAATGTTGGCTCATTACCCCTTAATTGGGGCATATTATATTAGTAATGTTATTTTATTTATCTCGGCTTTAGGCCATTAGTACCTCCTAGTCTTTTATATATACCAAGGAGACATTTTCATTTAGAATCATCTTGTACTTGAACATTTAAGTGGGGTAAAAGGAGGTTTCCCCCTCGAAGAGGCTTATTATCTTAAATTACTCTCTTTTTCAAGGCGTTGAGTACTTTTTCTGAGGTTTTTCTATGCTATATTGATATTTGGTTCTTAACATATGGAATCAGAGCTCAAGGTCTTGGGGTTTCGCTGCTACATCTGAGATACCTTGGAATTTTTGCTATAACTCTTTTTCTACAACGTTTCAAAAGGAACGGATTGGAAGATATTTAGTAGACGGATCAAGGTATGTTGGGTTCAAAATTCAGCTCTTTAGGCCTTATAATTTCAGAGATACAGCCTGTACAAGATAGGGTTCTGGAATCATCATGAATTGAGTCATTGTGGAATTTTCTCTATAAAAAAAATTTTGTAACATTTCAGACCCTGCACTCTGGAGGCCATTTACAGAAATTAGTAAGGTATTTGTGGTAAAAATTTCAGCTTTTGGGTCATCTTACATTTGTAGATACACCTTTTGTAAGATAGGGTATCTGACTAGTCCTATTGACTAGTCTCAAGAAGGTGTTCTAGGTAAAACAATCATAACTTCTTCCTAGAGTATCCAAATTGAGTGGACAAGTTGCATTGGATCATGGAGAGTCTATAGTATTTTGGGTGTGAGTTTAAGAATTGCATATCAATTATTTTGTGTGGGGCATGCTATACAAGTGAGATCTCCTGGAAAGGCCAAAAATCGACAAGTTGTGGGGAAGTTACCGTAAATTCCACTGGGCACATCCAATTTTGATCAGACCTATGGCATTGCAGAGAAGAAATATCAAAGAACTACATAAAATAAAGTTTCATACCTAGAAGGGACGAAACTTGGGAGATACAACAGAAGAAATATTGTCTAGCAGAACCACCTGAAAATCAAGGTTCAAAAGTGATACTTGGCCAACATGCCACCCAAAAAGGGAACTTCTACACCAACTAAGCCTCCAGAAAATCCTACTTGGACTCTTGATGAAGGTTAAGAAATGCGTAGGGACATAAATGATTTACAAAAGAAGATAGTTACAAAATATGAACTGCAAGAGATGATGGAGGGATCAAAAGGGGAGATCATGGAAGTATTAAAAAATTTCGTAATAGAGAAGACACCTGAAAGTGAAAATGCATCCCATGAAATTCATAATGAGAACACAAGGAAGGTGAATCAAGAATGGAGAAACTCCAACTTTGGTTTGAAGACCAACCACGT
>JASDQU010107054.1:215216-230863 GCA_032191745.1 Picea mariana | reverse complement strand
TAGGAACGTGGTTGGTCTTCAAACCAAAGTTGGAGTTTCTCCATTCTTGATTCACCTTCCTTGTGTCCTCATCATGAATTTCATGGGATGCATTTTCACTTTCATGTGTCTTCTCTGTTACGAAAATTTTCAATACTTCCATGATCTCCCCTTTTAAACCATCCAACTTAGTATCCAACTTAGCTTCCATTGAATCCATCGTAGTATCCAACTTAGCTTCCATTGAATCCATCTTATTTTGTAGTTCATTTATGTCCCTATGCATTTCTTCACCTTCATCAAGAGTCCAAGTAGGATTTTATGGAGGCTTATTCGGTGTAGAAGTTCCCTTTTTTGGTGGCACGTTGGCCAAGTATCACTTCTGAACCTTGATTTTGAGGTGGTTATGCTAGACAATATTTCTTCTATTGTACCTCCCAAGTTTCGGCCCTTCTAGGTATGAAACTTTCTTTTATGTAGTTCTCTGATATCTCTTCTCTACAATGCCATAGGTCTGCTCAAAATTGGATATGCCAAGTGGAATTTATGGTAACTTCCCCACAACTTGCCGATTTTTGGCCTTTCCAGGAGATTTCACTTGTATAGCGTGCCCCAGAAAAAATAATTGATATAGAATTCTGAAACTCACACCAGAAATACTATAGACTGTCCACGATCCAATGAAACTAGTCCCACACAATTTGGATGCGCTAGGAAGAAGTTATGATTGTTTTACCTAGAACACCTTCTTGATACTAGTCAATAGGACTAGTCAGATACCCTATCTTACACAGGGTGTATCTACAAATTTGAGATTACCCAAAAGATGAACGTTTTACCATAGATAACTTTCTAATTTCTATAAATAGCCTCAGGATTTCAGGGTCTGAAACGTTACAGAAAAGATTTTATAGCAAAAATTCCGCAATGACTCAGTTCAGGATGATTCCATAACTCTATCTTGTACAGGTTGTATATCTGAAATTATAAGGCCTCAGGAGCTGAATTTTGAACAAAACGTACCTTGATCTATCTGCTAAATATCCTCCAAGCGGTTCCTTTTGAAACATTGTAGAAAAAACTTTATAGCAAAAATTCCAAGGTGTCTCAAATGTAGCCGCGAAACCCCAAGACCTTGAGCTCTGATACCATATGTTAAGAACCAAATATCAATATAGCATAGAAAATCCTCAGAAAAAGTAATCAACACCTTGAAAGAAATATAATTTCAGATAATAAGCCTCTTCTAGGGGGCAACCTCCTTTTACCCCACTTAAATGTTCAAGTACAAGATGATTCAAAATCAAAATGTCTCCTTGGTATATATAGGAGACTAGGAGGTATAATTACAACTAATGGCCTAAAGCCGACATAAATAGAATAACATTACTAATATAATATGCCCCAATTAAGGGGTAATGATCCAATATTAGGGATTAACATCTTCCCTCATACCTGGCCAATAGTACGAACAGTTCAACTGTGCAAATGCCTTGTCATGGCCAAAATGTCTTGTTATACTTCCACTATGTTTTTCATTCAACATATTTTCTCTCATTGAGCACTTTGGTATGCATAACTGGCAACCTTTAAATAAAAATACATCTTCAATCATATACTCTGTTGACTATCTTATGTCTCTGAGCACATGATTTTCACATTCTTCATATGCCTCCTTAAAATATGGGTCATCACAATACATCTCTTTAAGTTGTTCAAACCCTAAGGCTTTCTCTTGAAATTCCTGCAAAATCAGACATCTCTTGCTTAATGCATCAAATTTTTTTTTATCATCACCATAAATATGTTTAATGAAAAATTTTAAAGTTTTCATACTCTCTATCCACTTATCATGTCTTTGATTTAGCTTCTCTTGTCTAGTTATGAATTGTAAAGCCTAATTATCGCTATACAAAACAAATTCTTTTGGAACAAGGTAGTGCCTCCATTTCTCCAAGGCTTGAATTATTGCATAAAATTCGTTATCATATGTGGAGTACTTTCTCTTAGTATCATTCATCTTCTCACTGAAATATTCAACATGACTATTATCTTGGCTTAAGACTACTCCAATTGCAACTCCACTAGCATAACATCTTACCTGAAATGTCTTCCTGAAATCTGGCAAGACTAGAATCAGTTGTTTTGTTATCTTCTCCTTTAATATCATGAAGTTTTTCTCATCTTCTTATGTCCAATTAAAAGAATTGTGTCTCTTCTTTACTTTATCCAATATTGGTGTACAAATTCCACTAAAATTTCTAATGAACTTCCGACAGAAACTTGCTAATCCATGGAAGCTTCTCACCTTGAATATGCTTCTTGGTGATGGTCATTCTTTGATTTCTCTCACCTTCTCTGGATCCATATTCAATTCATTTGAAGAGATTACAAAACCCAAGTAAATTAT
The DNA here is from genome assembly GCA_032191745.1 of Picea mariana. Taxonomy (NCBI): domain Eukaryota; kingdom Viridiplantae; phylum Streptophyta; class Pinopsida; order Pinales; family Pinaceae; genus Picea; species Picea mariana. The sequence continues at coordinate 228,474 of JASDQU010107054.1, read as the reverse complement.
TTATGTCTTCATAAAAGAGGACTTATTCATATTTATCAACAACATCTCTCGTTGCAATCTTCTCATAACTAATGTTAGATGTCTCAAATTATCTTTTTTAGTTTTACTGAATACTAGTATATCATCCAGATATAAAATCACAAAATTAACAATAAAATATTTCAATACCTCATTCATTAACCTCATAAAAGTACTTAGGGAATTTTTTAATCCAAACGGCATAAAAATCCATTCATACAACCCTTCATTTGTTTTGAAGGTTGTTTTCCACTCATCACTCTCTCTCATTCTTATCTGGTGATATCCACTCATCAGATCTACCTTTGAAAAATAATTTTCTCCACTTAAACAATCCATTAATTCATCCATCCTTGGTAAAGTAAATTTGTACATGATGGTGATATTGTTTATGGCTCTTGAGTCTGTACACATTCTCCATCCTCCATCCTTTTTCGGACTTAACACAATTGGTACTATGCATGGACTCAAGCTTTCTCTAAACAAACCCTTGTCCACGAAATCTTGGACTTTTCTCTTTACATCCTCATTCTCTTGAGGTGTCAATCTGTATGCTTCTTTGTTCGACATACTTGCTCTAGGTATTAGATCAATGTGATGGTTGATACTCCTCATGGCTGGCAATGAGCTTGGTAACTCATCCACTACTATGTCAACAAAATTCTCCAACAACTCATGAATTTCCTTAGGAAATAGAAGTACTTGTAAGGACAACTCTGGGTTTCCTCACCACAATAAACTACATCTCTTTTTCTTTCTTGACTTCACTCGGGACTTCCTTCCCACTCATGAGAAGTATACCTGTGTTGGCTTCTTCCTTCACTTTCTTCTCCTCTATTGGCAGGAACATGTGGGTCCTACCATTCTTCTCTATAGTATAAGTATTTTTTCTCCCATCATGAATGACAATCCTGTCAAACTGCCATGGTCTTCCCAATAAAACATGACATACATCCATGGGAATCACATCACACAAAATATCATCTCTATATCCTCCTATCTTAAATTGAACTAGGCATTGTTTAGTTACCATTACCTGGTGTCCTTTCTACAACCATGAGACTCTATACAGACTCACATGTGCAGTTGTCTCTAGCTCCAATTTCTCCACCATCTTTGTGGATACTAAGTTATCAGTGCTCTCATTGTCAATTATCACCTTGCATACTCTATATTTAGTCTTGCAAGCAATTATGAACAAATTGTTCCTCTGCACTAGTTTTTCAACCTATAGATCTGGATTTAAGAGAACCTTCTTCATCATCAAAGACCTCCCATCCTATGCACCTTCTGCTTCAACATTTCACTTATGCGCTTCCGAAATGTGAGCTTCACCTCCTCCTTATTTATTTTTCTAAGGGAATTCCAAAGACACGTGTCATGTTTTTCCACATGCATAACACTTCACTTTTCCTCCTCTGCCTCTTCCCCTTCCTCGAGGAAAAGAGTTTCATCCACCATATTGTCTCCCTCGAGAACTTCCTCCTCTTTCTGAGTCACTATGTGGTTTTCAATTCTCCACCTTGGGCTTCTGTGCCTTATCATGGAAAATTCTCTTGCCTTTATTTATACTTCTTCCTCTGCTTCACTGGCCCTGTTTTCTAGCCAAGTTCTCCTCTTCCTTAAGTGCAATATGATAATCATCCTCCATTGTTCGCATTGTCATCATGCTGATTTCATCCTGGATTTCATATCTCAGGCCATTTATATACCTAGAAACCTTTTCATCATATTTCTCTCTCTATCCAGCCTTGATGTTCAGTTTGTAAAACTCCTCTGTGTACTATTTCACTGTCATTCCTTTCTGTCTTAGGTTCTACAACTTCCTGAACAAATTTATCTAGTAATCCTTGGATATGAATTTATCCTTTAGCTTGGCTACCATTCTATCCCAATTCTTATTTTTTTTCTTGCCTTTTCATCTTCTTTCAGCCTGCAGTTCATCCCACCACAATGATGCATGTCCTTTTAAACTGGTGACAACATGTTTCACCTTATTTTCCTCATCAACATCTTCATATTTGAAGTAATTTTCCATTGATCTTATCAAATCCAGGAATTTGTCAACATATAAATTTCCTTCATACATCGGGATGTCAATCTTCGCTCTAGATCCCAACTTAACAACCTCTTTCAGCAATCGTTCTTTTGCAACATCCTCTCCTACATCTTCTTCAACTTCCGCTTCTTCATTCTCTTCATTATTGATGTCTCCATCATCAGGTTCTCTCCTTTGTGTTGTCTCCATAGCATCTAAACTTTCATGAATTTCTCGCATCTCCCTTTCCATAACTCGATTTCCTACAGGTGGCTTTGCACGTCTTCTAAGTGGCATTGTTCTGAACATTCTTCACATGGAGCTAAAAAGAAACATTTCCTTTTGATACCACTTGATGATATTAGGCTATCTCCTATTTTGTCTCCTACCTGCTACCTGAAATAAGAAATAGGCTCTGATACCACTTGATGTAGCCCCCCCTTCTCTCCCAGGGTTTTGCGACCTCTTGGTCAAGAATATTCAACTACCTGAGTCAAATTAGCTCCCTGGGCCTCCAATAGACCCTGAAACAATTTACAGAGGGCCCTTTTTGTTACCGCAGGTTCAATTTGTCTACGACCTTTCTCTATGGAACTTTTGGTAATTCTAAACAATGAGCGCTACCTCCTCTGCCAAACTCTTCTCCAATGTGACCCTGAGCTATAACCTCAGGTCATCCCCTTCACAACTTCAGGCTTCGACGCTTTTGAATGCAGATGATTCATTTTTCACTGAACTCTGAACAACAAACTCACATGGACCAAATCAACAGTCCACGCTCCTATCACAATGAACGACTATGATTTATTTCATACTTCATCATTCGGGAGTTCTGAACACTAAAACTCATTTTTCCTTTGAAATACTCTACAAACGAAGTGACAGAGATGACACCATGTGTCCACGTGATCAACGACCACAATATTCTCCGCTAGTCTGGCCTTTGGGATTTTTTACTCACTCCACCTTCACCTTTCCTCTGAACTCATGAATAAATTCCATGTGCATCTTCTGGATTTGATGGTCCAGATCTACCCACTCTTCACGACTTTGTGAAAATCAATTTTTTCCCCACGCAAAGATTCAAGAGTTCTTTCTCTCGAATTTTCCAATATGTTTCCACGTGTCCTCGTTGTAACCAATGGCTAAGGACTACTTCATATCTTGAGGAATTTAGCGATCCCGCTTCTCAATACTTCAAAACACTCCAAACTGTGAAGTGTCGAAAGACTCCATGACTAACCTCCATGCAACTTTCCTAGATCTAATAGTCTGGACCGATTCCACTTTCGTCTAAACGGATCTTTCTCGTTAATTTATGAAATTTTTAAAGGGATCCTCCCTCTTGAAGGATTATCTCCTGCTACCTCTTATGATCTTGTTCTCCCTAGAACACTTTAACTCCTCATAAAGTTTCTTTGACACTTAGTTGAATTTCGAGTCTACGCACACCTTTCAACGGGTCTTCTCACAATTATGCAAACAAACTTACGCTACTCCTCCTGAGCTCCTGAGTCAAAATACTATGTCACGTGCTCCTTGCATAAAATATGCACCCCTTACATACAAAGCTCCAAGTTACATCTTGAACTTGTTCCTCTTCGACACTCTGGACTTCCCAGAATGAATTCTTCGATAATTAATCAAATATCGACCATGTGCACTCCTAGTGACATGATTCCTCCAACTTAACTCTTGATGGGTGACTATGCACTCCTTGAAATAGTTCTTATACACTCAATGGTTCCTCTTGAACAATATGAATCTGAGCATTTTTCTGCCTATGCACACTCTCAAATTATCCCCTCTTGATGTCTGAGTCAAAACAAACTATTGACGCACACCTTATGGACACTTCTGCACTCCTTGCAAACAAAAGTTTCACATTATCTCTTCTGATCTTTTGAGTCGAAATAGACTCTGTCAATGCACACCTTGAGGACACTATGCACTCGCATAGGATCGTAGAAGAGAAACAATTGAAACTTATCTAATATCTCACATATTCATACATTCAACCATCAAACAGATTCATAACATAAGAACAAGTAATAACATAGAATTGCAATTAAATGGAAATCCTACCATTCATTCATTCAGATAGACACAGTAACAAGAACAACAAACATTTGTAACAATACTTCTCTATTATATTCATTCAATTGATATGTACATGGAATCATACAAATCTGATAAGCTTCAACAAAAATAGCATTCAACTACAATACTCTTCATATACAATGATCTTCAGTAGCCTCATTTGGGTAACAATACATTTATTTATACAAGAGGTCTCTTAGAGCATTTTCATCTAACTACCCTAGTGCTATCATATCGAAATAAAATATTTCAACTACTAAGGATTTATTACATTAAATGTTCGAGACAGCCAGATAAGAGAAAAAGATTCGAATGTGTACTACAGTCTACCACATTAAAAGAAAATTCATTCCCCATCAATCTCATGTGATCGTCCAACTCTAAAACATTAAAAAGGTTCTTTAATTTCAATCTTTTCAGAATATTTGCATGAAATGCCTTCTTAAATTCAAAAATCACTTCAAAATGTGCACTAGTGCATTGAGTTATCTTCCACTTGCACCTTGATGATGATGCTCCTGCATCAATCTTTGCATCTCTTAGCTAAGTGGTGCATTGCTCTTTCCTAGTGAAGGAGTAGAGGACGATATTCTACTTTTTTTTTGGTCTATCTATATTGAGGAAGTTTTTGTTGGGTTTTCTTCCCCATGAGGGTTTCCCAAGATAATTTGTGTGTCTCTATTGTTTATGTGATTACCTCTCTTTCAATGATCTTATATATGCAGCTAATGTGCTAAATGATTGTAATAATAAATAAGAACTGTAACTTTTAGTTGCATAAGTAAAAAATCAACATGGAATCATAGCAGGCCTGAAAGAAACCAATTCATAGTTTATAAAGAAGTAGTTAGATTCATCGCACCCTCTCCCATATTTAGTTTTCAATGTTTTAGCTGCTACAGAATTAGGGTTTATGCATAAACCATAGGAGTGACGTTTTTACCTTTGTTGGAGGAAGTTTTTGAAACCAAGAACATCTAGGATTTCTCCCTAGCAGGGCACATCTAGTCCCCAGATCAGAATTCTAAAATTCAATGTTTGAGGAATTAGGGTTTCCTCATCAACCCTAGGTTGTAGTCGTGGTTGCAGTTGTAGTACTAGTTTCAGTTGCAGTACTAGTTGCAGTACCATTTGCAATTGCAATACTAGTTACATTTGTAGTATCATTTGCAATTGCAGTTGCAGTATTAGTTACATTTGCACTGGCAGTTCCTTTGTGCCAATTCCTTCATCCCAGGTCCATGTGAGTTGTAGTGAAAGTTTTTGTGAAGTGTTGGGACTGATGTCTTACTGTCCTAGTGCACCTTACCCTAGAAATACACTTTCAGAGTTATGTACTTACATATGTTTAAACTGTATCATTATTTTTAAAGGGTATTTGCAGGAGAAAGGATATTTTTTCTAAACAACAAACGTAAATCCAACACATTTAGAGGAACAATGCACCTCAAGTTTGATCAATTTAATATGCCTTTATTTGTTATGATATTATTTACATCTAGATTGTATTTTGATATATTGAATTTATGACTATCATACTAACCATTGGTCAAAAATTAAAGTCAAAACTATTAGATGGATTAAGGTTGAGATTATAGATTTTATTCTCTAACTCATATTTCTATCAAGAAAGCATATTATCTTAGCACATAGGACATGTTGAAGAGAATACTTATCATCTTGAGTGAAGGATATTTAGAACAAAAGAAACAACACTCATTCTTGAGGACAAGACTCCAGGTTCTAGGTTTGATTGATTAAGTTGATAAGATTAAAAATTCCACATGTCAAGTTTGATAACTACCTCATTACAAATAAACACTATAGTTGTGATAGAAATATTTGAAAAGTTTTATACTTGGTAAAATGTGAGCATTATTGAGATAAATGCTTATTGTAATCATTTACTAGATCTAACTGACATCTCCTTTAGGAGAAACTTCTTGTTTCGTTTCCGGGTTACCATGGAAGAATGATTGATCACAACACTAGAAGAGTGTTGTTGTCATTTATTATTATTATATTTATTACTTTTGACCCTTTTTTTAGGAAGGTCACAAGTGATATCTCTAAAGGAGATACTTTGACAATTGTTCTCACTATTATTTCTATTATTATTATAAAGAGTATTATTCTTGTATATTGTTTCTCCCTTGTTGTTCTTGCTTTGGGAAGGTCACAGGTAATAACCATGAGGGAACTATAGTGATGGTTGTAGGAGGAAACATATTATATGAGACATGGAGTAGACTATCGAAGTTGTATACATGACCATATACATCCATGTATGGAAGAATAAGAAAAAGAAGATACTTTTGCTACATACAAAACATCTCATATGGAGACAGATCATGAGAACCAAAAGGCTCCAAAGATGACAAAACAAATCCCTCTAGTGCAGTTTATCACTATTCATATCATCAAAAAGAGTTAGTAGAGCCATAAGGTCCTACCCATAATCAATGCAGTAACTAGGAAGAGACCAACATGGTCCTATGGCACTTTGTAGGATGAAAATCCATATCAGAGGGAGAAGATGGCTATGAGGATTATACAGAGTCAGAGGGAGTCAAGATTTAGAGGGAGTACGAATACTCAAGAGTGAGCATGATCTCAGCAAGGATCATATGAGAAAAATGGATGTCTTCCAAGACCGACAAACATATTCCATGAGTTGAGAAGACTAGATTGTAGCTTCATATAATTATAGGAGATGTGAAATCTCATGGGAAGATTTGTTGTTTCAATGACAGAGGAAGCCAGTCAGAACGACTGGGATAAAGGTTTTTCCTTGAGACCATAAGGGAAGTCAGTGGTGACTTCCAATATTGATCTAAAAGATCAAGCATGTTGCAAATAATAGTATAAATATGTACAATTCTTGATTTGTGTCCAGAGGATTCTCCCAAAAAGAGGGAGAAGACTATGACAAGACACTTGCCCCAGTAATCAGAAGAAGTATATATAGAAAAAACATTATTCATTAAAATAATTCGATACAGTATGAGATTCATAGGGAGTAGGTATGACAATCCCTATATTTTACATTGATTTATCTCCAATACCAGTTGGTTTAATACCTGAGTTGGGCCATGAAGACATGACTAAAGTAGGAGATTGAGTTGCCTCTATGAAAGAATAAAATCTACGTTCAGTATCATCTACTCTAAGTTTTAGATAAATTTGTTTCCATTATAGAATAAAAGAGCTACTCTCAGAGTTCAACAAATATAGTGAGAATAGAGAAGTCATTCTCAACTTCAGAAATTGTAGCTACAGGAACAGTGTATTGGTTTCAGAAGGAACAATTGCAGAAAAAGTAGAGGACATACTCTCAGGAAGTGAAACAAATAGTGCTTTGTAGAAAGCACATAAAACAAAGACATGATTGTGGATATTGATTTGCAGGTTAGCAAGTGTACCAGGTTGGTACAATGTAATGTGAAAATTTGGTTTCAAAGTGCAGGAAAGGAAGACTCATGTCTGCAATTTGAAGAAAGGTCCAAGAGTTTGGTATGACAGGATTGATAGTTTTCTAATGAGCTTGGGATTTACCAAAAGGAAATTTGATCCCAACCTTTAATTCAAGATTGAGAATGATGGAACAATTATATTGATGCTATATGTGGATGAATTATTCTTGACAGATGAAGAAAAGATCATAACAGATTATAAGAAGAATATTGCCTCTGAATCTGAAATGAAGGACCTACACCCAATGCAATATTTATTAGGTCTTGAAGTATGGAAAATAGCAGGAGAGATTTTCTTTAATCCAAGAAAGTATGATGTGGAAATTATGAAGAGATTAGACATGATTGACTGTAAATCCATGTCCACTCCCATGGAGACGAATATGAATATATTGGTCTATACTTCATCAAAATTAGTTTATGTTACTCTATATAGACAGGTGATTGGTTCGTTGATGTATTTGATGAATACCATACCAGATATATCCTTTGTTGTGAACAACTTGTGTCAATATCTGGTGGAGCCCAGACGTGTTCACCTTGTAGCTGGAAATCATGTGATGAGAAATATTAAGGGTATGTTGGACTATAGCCTCTGTTATATTGGAGATTGTGACTTCAGATTGTATGTCTATACTGATTCAAATTGGGTTGGAAGTGATTCAGAAAGAAAAATAACTTCAACATGTTGTTTCAATTTGGGGTCTGTTATCACCATAACAATTTTTGAAATGGTATTCGAGTATCAAAATTTTTAGCAAAAGGCTATGTCTCTAAAGAGATATGAAAATTTAGAGGACCAAGCTATATCTGATGGCGTATGGACAAATATGGATAAAGTGTGAAGGGTGAGACTCAACGAACCGTCGATCTTGAAAATGACTCGAATCAACAACCAAAGCACATATCGGGGATCGAAATAGCACGGAGGTTAAACAATCAAGGGCAGACTGGGGAAAACCGTCATGGTTTTATCAGCAGATGCGTGGCACCCCCAGAGGCACATCGGGGAAAAATGTAGTCTGACTTAAACCTCTTTCTCAAACCCCCGATGCCATGGTCGTTGGGTGAATGAGGACCATAGATATTAAAGCAGTCTGAATCAGTGGCTGAGGATCATATCAATGATTAACGAATCGAGGGCAGGCCGAGGAAAACCGTCATGGTTTAAATCATGGAGGCGTGGCACCCTCAGAGGCACATCGGGGTGAAAAGAGGTTCACCTAAAACCATTTTCTCCAACCCCCGATGTCAATAGATACCTATAAAAGGATGAATCCCCGACATTATTTTATGATAATTTGAAGCATAAACATTCAGAAACTTAGTGCAAAGAATCCATTTGAAGTTAAAGATTAGAACTAAAACCGATTCATGTTTCTCTCTCCGCATAATAGGTATTTTCGCCATGGCCGACAATCCTGTTGTCTTATCTGTAAATGAGCAAGACAGGTCCTCCAAAGAAGAATCCCTAATTGATAGAGACTCTGACATTTTGGACACAGAGATAACAGTCTCACCCATTTCTGTTTCCAGATCGAACTTGTTGGACAATGTTGGAATGCACCTACCTTTCCTCGAAGTGACTCAAGCCTCCATCACCCCTTACGTCATAGAAGTAGTATTTCCTTTCCCTGAATTTGTAAGTTAGTGTGCAGAGCGATATTCTCAGGAAGAAAGAGTCATTTTGAATAAATTAGGGTCAGAGGTTTTATGTGAAATAGATAGTCCATCGCTCCAACACACCCTCAATATACCTGAGTCTTCTTTCGTGGTGTCAAAGCCCTTCGAGGTACAAAAAATGATCATAATTTATAGAGAATTCCCACCAGAATTAAAAACCTAGTTTCTACAAACCATTGTCAATCCCGAGCACCATTCATAGAGTCTGTCATTACCCACCAGTATAAGCGTCATGATCATCGAAGTCCAATGGACTTGTTTTCTATTAGGTCAAATTTTAGGATTGGAAAATGACAAGTTTGTGGTAGAAGTCGTGTTAGGTTTTCTATTGACTTTCTTTATGTTAGAGTCTAGGCAGTCATTCTTTGTCATTTTTGACAAATTCATTAATGACAATATGCATCAACTGTTGGTTAATTTAAATTCATTAAGTCATTTCAGATATTACACCCATTTGTTGAGGATGTTCCTAAAATCTAACAAAAATGAATTCTCGAGACTGCATTCATTTCAAATGAATGTAAAAGGATCACCATGCTTATATTCATCAATAATATTATGTTCAGGGTGTACAGTCTTATCCTCGGTTCAGACTTTCCAAGGGTCCTGGAAGAAGTAAAAAGTTGTTTACAACCAAATCCAGAGAGCAGGATAGGTGACTGGATGTTGTTCATACAGTGCACCGTGATTTGGGTATATGGCTACCAGGAAGCACCTCATCTTTTACCAATGTTTTTGACCCCCAGAATCTTCACTTTGGAGTTCATAAAAAAACTGATTGTCTCGGAGACCGAGCATTTTTTTACAACACACAAGCCTTAGAATCTAAAATTCCCTTTCATAGTAGGTCCCTTTGTGGTGAAGAACAAGTCCTGTTTGCCTCAGATTCAATCCAAACTTAGTGAATTTAGATTCACACATTTACAAGGAAGAAAATATCACCTGCACCAAATCATATGAAAGAGAATATTGGTGAGTATACAACACCCCTATGAACATGAGCATGTTGAAGGATTCGATAAGTTAGCCAATCTAGAAATCTATGTAGATATGGAGGTCACTATACAACATGATCAAGAAAAAAAAATGGAACCAACTACCCAACAGAGCCCATCACAGAAACCCTCTCCTATATTGATTGTCAAAGCTCCTAAAATGAGTGTCTACAATAAGAGGAGTAGTTCAAAGGCCCTGGGAGCCAGCAGCCAACAATATATTCTCAAGAAAATAAAAATCACATCATCCTCTCAAATAGTCGACCTGGAAGAAGAACAACCCAAGGAGAAAACATGCATGGAAATGGTAAAATGTGTAACCAAGAATGAATAAGCAGGTATGGAAAACATGACACAAACTGAAAGCAGGACAAAGGTTTTTAGCAGCAGGAAACACATATTTAGCTAGACACCTAGGGCAATTTATTATTCCAAGGAATATTTGATGAACCAGTACGTTGTGAAGGGAATTATGGCCAACAGTGAAATAAGGGACCTTTTTCCTAAAGTGGAAAAGACTTCCCAGTTTAAAGCTTCTTTACTCTTAGTCAGGGATGTGGAAAAGAAAAAATTTAACATAGCAGTGGTTGATGATGATAAAGTATCCGAGATCAAAATGCACTATGAAAATATTGGTTCCCCTAACAAAGTAAAGTTCCACTGAAATGTCAACGATATGCTATATTCTGATTATCTAAGTTTGGGTTTGAGGGTCACAATATTGACAACACATGAACTCAAACTACATGGACAATTGAAATAGGAAAAGGCATCCAACAAAGCCTCAATGACACAGGTCAAAAGGATAGAGTCTGAAGGTCCTCAAGGGGGGAAAAAAGGGATAAAATGATCTAAAGCTTAAAGAAAAGGATGAATATGTCACCTACAGACCATCCAAAAATAGTAGAACTGACTTCTTTAGAACAAGAGAAAGAGACATTCAGACAAGAGGCACTCAATTACAAAGCTAAAGTGTTGCAATTGGAAAAAGAGAAAGAGAATTGGTCACAAGCATACGCAACAACATCAGATATGGTTGTCATTGTAACTACTAATACAGAGGATGGATCTAGCCTTGAAGGGTTGGTCCAAGCTATGTCCCAAATAATCATCAAAACAGGGGAGATCAAAAGTCTCAATGAGGTTATAGAAAAGTTGAAACAAGAGATGAAGGTGAAGGATGAGAATATGGCTCAACTTCACAGAGATAATCAAGATTTGCAAGAGAGAGTGAGCAAGATGAAAATGAGCTTAAGGGAAAAACATTATTGTAGGGAGCCAAACATGTCATATGGGATGTTATTGTTGCATAAGCTACTAAATTAAGGGTTTATCTAAGTTTTATAAATGAGAAAGACAGTGTGGCTGCTATAGATCGGAGCAGGAGTGTTTTTGTTAATGAAGTGTTACCCAAGAATCCCTCATAATGAGCCCAAAATTCTATTGACTTGCTAAATTATGTGCCAACTGTCGATATTCAAACTATTGGGGTAAAAGACAGGACTTCATTGATCATTTCAGCTAGGAAAATCATCACCAAACATAACCTGCTCAGATCAGTCCAAAACAAAGATATGAAAATGGAGCACAACATACAAGAATTTAATTATTCATTCGAAAAATTGTTTATCAAAGGCCTCCCATCGTTTTGGAATGGCAGAGGTTCATTATACAATCAGTAAGATTACAATAATCTCCTCATGCAATGCAGAATGGACCATTCTAAATTTGAAGCTATAGAAGAAATTCTGAAAGGCCCAAGTCTGGTAGAATATTTGGCTACAGACTTTGAAATTTTGAATAAGTTCAAGATAGTGAAAGTTGACATGCTGACTATGTCCTATGCCATGTGTAGTGACTTGGATATTTTGATTAAAGAGGTGATGGATTGTGGAGTCTCCTCTTATTCGCAATGGAAGGAAATCGTGTGGCTGGGTAAGACAAAGTGCAATATCACTTGAGTGAGTTAGTGATCCCCAAGTGTCATCAAGTTTGCAAATCCAAGAGAAGACCAGAGCAATACATATGGCGGGAAGGAACCGAACAGACAGAGAAATCATCCATAATTTCAAAACATTTTTGTCAATTATTGTAAATCGTTTCGTATATCGAAACTGTCATTCGAAACCATTTTGGAAGCTGAAACGCTTCAAATTTCTGTTATTTTGACCAAATTGTATAAGTACTAGGTTACTTGAAAAAATTAATGTTGGAATAAGTTCAAGAGAACCTTTTGGTTGTATTAAACTCTATTTTGTAAATATTTTGAATCTGAATTGAATATAAATGCAGACGATTTTGAAGTTTCTATGAAAAGATTATAATGGGTGGTGATATGAGCTTTGTTTCCTTTCATCGTATGTATTTCCTGTGACCTGTTACTTCATTTACATTTTCTTCTGTTTAAATTGCACAGTTAAAAACCCATAATTTATCTTGTGATGCTCTTGCCTTAAGCAATTTAAACTGTGTGATTGTTGTCTTAACTTATTCAGAATTCATTTCAATAATGCTCTGATGCAATTAATTGTTTTCTTTATCTTCCTAATTTTTTGTTCCCCTCATACTAACCGCTCAACTACATGATCTGCCTCAAGATTACAATCTAAGGACTAAACTATATGATGTCTAAGGTAACATATCAGCCCAAAAGCATCTAGACTGGTTTAATGATTTGATAAACTTGGAAGAAGTGGACTATGAATATGTGAAGATGAGGTTGTTTACACAAAGACTTGTGGGAGATGTGAGGAAGTGGTTCAAAGCCCTTCCAGTAGGTAGTATCACAGATTTCAAAGCCTTTGAAACAAGCTTCCTTTCAAAATGGGGGGATAGTAAAAATCCCCTTCAGTTGTTGACCCAATATAACAATATGAAGAGATCACCTGATGAGACGGTACAGGATTTTTCGACTAGATTCATGAAGGTGTATAATGCTATTCCTGATGAAG
>JASDQU010107054.1:167789-215166 GCA_032191745.1 Picea mariana | reverse complement strand
CCCAAGGAAGCTCAGCTCAAATATGTCGATTCTTTTGAAAGTGACTTTGCTTTATTATTAAGAGAACAAAGATCTACCACATTGGACGATATGACGACTGATGCTATAGAGGTATAAGTGAAACTAATGGATTCAGGGAAGATGAAAACTAGTGATGGCAGAGAAACAAACAAAGATCAATACAAACAACAACCTTTGACATCTCAAACTTCAGAGGAAAGATTAGAAGCAATGATGAGAAACATGGAGCGTGTTATCACTGAAATTTCGTCCGCACAGGGTGACAAGAACTCTGCATCATCAGCACAGAAAAATAGTTATTCATGGCAAAAGGATTAATCCCACAGCACAGCAAAAGGGTCAAAACTATAAAAAATGGCCAAAAAATTGCAAAGCGCGGTACACCCATTGAGTGCGCGCGTGCACACAACATATTTGTATTCGGAGCGCCTATGCGCGGCTGTGGGGTGCAAAACCCGCGCGCCTGCCAAACGACGCATTTATGGAACTGGTCAGCCTCCCAACCACTAATGGATTGGCTCCCAAGTTGATTTGACACCAAATCAGAGCTCAATCCACGTGGGGGGGCTGGTCAAAGACCTAATTGTGCCCTAAAGAGCCTCTCTTCACATTCAAAAGAGGTTGCATAATAGCTCAATACTTGGCTATAAAAATCCATGAATGACCACCATTTCTTCAAGGAATTCTTTGTAGTGTTATGCTGTTGAGATTGCTAGAGACTCATTCTTTGGAAATAGACATAATCAACACCATTTCATAGGCTTTCCATCTCTCACTAGAGTGGATAAGCTTGGAGTTCTTTCACTCACACTTTCATCTTTCATTGTAAGGAGAGCAATCAGTTGAGGGCCTCAAGAGCCTTCCATTGGAGAGGGAAGGGACCCAAGTCCTCTTTCTCCATTGTGTATCTTTGGATTTCATCAATCAGACTTGCTTATATATTGGTGATATTGGTCCATTTTCATTTGTTTTTATTTTTGTTCCTATGCTCATAGTTTCATTTAGTTTTTGTTTAATTCTTGTTAATAGCTTCGTTTTTTTCTTTCTAACTTTTTACCATACAGCTGTCATGACTAGCAGAGCCCAACTAGGCATGTAAGTGCTCACTTTTTTCTCACACAGCGACGAGAAGAGTACAAACAGAGAGGATGATGGAAAGGATGGCCCTAGGAAATAGGCCTAACCCCAGATAACAGGCTGATGGTCAACCCAAAAATACGAGAAGACCAACTATTCCACAGATTAGGAAAATAAATCAGAGAAATCGGTCCAGTCAAGTAGATCCAGTGAATCTAGGAAACCAAGAAAATCAGGGAAACCAGATGAATCAGGGAAACCAAGGGAATCAAGGGGAACAACAAATCAGGCCTCCCTTCCAAAATAATTATGTAAATGAGAGTTATGATGGATATTTCAAGGATAACATGAATTGTTGTGATGATAAAGAGACAGAGGTATTTTTGACCAAAGAAGAACATGACCAGTTCATGGACGCAAGTGAGATCTTTTTGCAAGATGAAGAGGAAAGGGTATCAGTAGAAAGAGAAGATTATGAGATCGGATTACAAAACACCATCATGAAATTCCAAAGGCAATATAACCTCCAAAATAAAAAAGTACCCCCAAACCCTCCAAAGGATAATCCTCGAAAAGGGAACCCCTCCAAAGAAGCTCGGAACAATTTACCTTCTTCTAGTTAGACCAAAAAGGATTTTGCTGCAAAAGATTCAACTACAAAGGACTCCATTGTGAAAGATTATGTTGTGAAGGATACAGCAGAAAAGGGGAAGAAGAAAGAAGAACCTCAAAAGAAAATATTGACAAGAAGAGAAATGGTCACCAAAGAGGTAGAAAAAACTCCGTCCTCTTTCAATTTCGAAAGTGAGATGTCTAAGATAAAAAATTTGGTACCATTTAATGAATTGATCAAGAATAGTGAATAACAAAATAAGATCATCAAGATTCTTAAAATGGGACAGACCTCTGATACCCTAAACATACAAGATGATCACCCATCTATCCTTTTTGGGCCAAGAGTAGAAAAAAACGATGAAAATGAAGAAGTCCCTCCTTTTTATTTCAGTTTGAAAATCCATGACATGATTCTACACAACGCTATGATGGATTCTCGAGCATCACACAAACTGATCCCAAAAGCGGTCATGGACCAATTAGGTCTTGAGGTCACAAGACCTTACAAAGACATGTTCTCCTTCAATTCAATAAAGGTAAAATGCCTTGGCATGATCAAGGACATGGTGGTTTATTTGGCACAAATCCCAACAAAGAATATGGTGATGGATGTAGTGGTCATCGGTATCCCTCCAAAATTTTATATGTTGTTGTCCAGATCATGGGCTACAAAATTGAAAGGAACTCTCCAGATGGACATGTATTATGCTACTATTCCTGTCCTTAGTCAGGACAGAAGACGGTACAGAGAGGTTTTTCTTAAATATATGGTTATCAATAAATCACAGCCTAGCAATCATCCTATCTATTCAGTGGAGACTAAATTAGGATCTTCCATCTTTTTCAATGACCTGTGCTCCGAAGAAGAAGAAACATAAATCGTTTTAGCTGATAATGATGAGCTTAAGGGGGAAATGGAGGAACTTTTAGAGTAGCAAGATGATATAGAGGACCAGTTATGGAATATGAATTTTGATGGAGTTTCCTATAGAGAAGGAGTTGGAGCTAGTGTATGGATCAACCACCCCAAAGGAGACGCAAAATTGTGTTCCTACAAACTTGTTTTTGAATGCACTAATAACATGGCCAAATATGAAGCGTTGATACTGGGATTGAAAGTTTTAGAAGAGTTAGGTGCAAAAATAATTGTTGTACATGGATATTCTGAGCTAATTATAAATCAAATCAAAGTCATCTACCAAGAAAAATAGCCCAGATTGAGGGCTTATAGGAATTTGGTACTAGAACTCCTTGAGAAATTTGAAGAATGCAATCTCTCGGCAATTCCAAGAGAACAAAATCAGATTGCTGATGCTCTGGCCACTTCAACAACAATTTTTAGAGTCCCAATTTTCCCTGAGTAAATCTACAAGGTGGAGGTGAATTACAGGCCAACAGTACCATACAATATGATGCACTAGCAGGTCTTCGAAAATTACAAGC
The DNA here is from genome assembly GCA_032191745.1 of Picea mariana. Taxonomy (NCBI): domain Eukaryota; kingdom Viridiplantae; phylum Streptophyta; class Pinopsida; order Pinales; family Pinaceae; genus Picea; species Picea mariana. The sequence goes on along the minus strand of JASDQU010107054.1, from coordinate 212,010 downwards.
AGATAGAAAGCTTCCTCAAAATGAAGAATGAGTTCGAGAATTTGAACATTGATGATGAATACTGCGATGATGAGGTAGATGCAGTCGCTTTCATGAAAGACGGTGTTGGCAGCAATAATATAATTGTTATTTTTATTATATAATTTAAATAATCTACATAGATGCCTACACAGGGTCTTGAAATTTCATTGCTCTTCATGAATAGTTTCTGAAACGACAGTTGTAAATCGTCGCTTTTACCTATTGTCTATTCATGCTTCATTTTCATGACTGAAAGCATGAAAAATTGCGACTGCAATTACCATTATGTTTTAAAATTTCATTGAAGGCAAATTGTTTATATAATTTATTAGGGACTTTTGATTCCTTTCCATGAAGATATTACCCTCTTTGTTTTTGATCCTTTCAATTCTAAGCATGCTTAAGAAGTTAATGGTTTTATGAACAAAACACCCCCACCATTTGAATTTTTGTATAGTTTTGGTTTGATCCTTGGTTACGTTTCTTTTACAAAACTCTTGATTTTTCACTTACCCAAATTTTGTAATCAAACCCATGATGTGTGCACTCATTTTTGTTTCAATGTTTTGGTCCTAGCTCATATAGAATGAAAAGGTGGCATATGACTTGCAGACTTCCATTATCGCTTGGGATGGCCTCAGGTTTCACAAACCTCTTCGCGTGCATTTTAATTAAACGACTATCCCTTCGTATTAGTCTTTACACCGTTCATTGTTGGGCTCGGGGTTATGACTCTGTTTTGTTTTTACAAAACCTACCTGTATGTTGTGTTTGTTTGATTACCCTCCCATCCAGTATGGCTCCTATTCTGAGAATTGAACCAAACAGTATCCAAACCTTGCTCTCATATGATGATGCTAGGGCGGATTTGGAAAGAAATGGCTGGCATGTTTTCATCAGGAAGTTTCAGGGTTTTAATTTGCAGGTTGCCCAAGAATTCGCCTTATTCTTTAATGGTTGTAGAGAGAAAGTTGGTGATGTGAAAATGGAGGTTACTGAGGAGTTCCTGAGTCAAGCCATAGGATTGCCAGTGAGTGGTCAAAAATGCTTTAAAAACACAAAAGTGGAGGAAGTTCCTTGGACCTTGCTATTTACATCTCGAAAAATAACAAGCTGTGATAGAGGTACGCCAATTTCATTCCTAAAAGCTCGGTGGCATGATTTTCTCACTGTGGTAAAGCAATTTGTTACCTGTGAGGGGAATTTCAGGCTTGTAATTTTGTATCATTTATGCCTTCTTATGAGTTTTATGGGTTTCCCTTTGAATATGCCGTACTATTTACTCAAGAGTCTTTATAAAATGGGGAAAAGATATAAGAAACAAAGGTCAGACTCTAGCCTTTTTCATCATGGCCTAGTTAAAATTATGCTCATACATCAATTAGAGTCACAAGATGATAATTGGGATTCGTTTATAATCAGAAATCGCTATGGTAAACCTGAATTGGGAGAAGTAGATAAACTCGTTGTCAAGGAAACCCTTGTCCACCCGACGACATCCCTTTCACCTCCCCAGACTTGTGTCTCTTCCCCTAACAATGAACCCTTGATCGATCCTAATGTCATTCAACAGGCTATTCAACAGATTACACATCCAAAGGACTATGTTAAAATTGTGAAGAAACCTACAGGAAAGAGGTTTAAGAGTAATATTGATATCAATTTTAAAAACAAAAGAGCTAGCAGGCTAATTTCACGGAGTCTTCATAATAAGATGAATTCTCATGCCAACGCGATCAACATGATCGAGGTTAATGAAAGCTTAGACTTAGAAATTGACAAATTCCTTGCAGAGGAAGACCCTTTGTCATTCGAGCCACACCCTGACCGACCTTATAACTTTGTCAATAATTTGCCTCCTTGTTTGAAAGACAATCCAGAGTTTCCTGGTGTCAATCTTTGCAATGAATCTACTATTTTTTTGGGCGATGCTCCGGTCCAAAATCTTGTTTGTTCTAATGCAAACACCACACAGTTATAGTGTGAGGTCTGTTTATCGTGGATTGAAAGATATTATACAGATATCCCATTTCTACAGTTACGGGTTAAGGTTTTAAAAGAGCATATCGATGTTTTAACAAATGAAAACCACAGGCTTGAATCTATTCTTTAGGGGAAAGAAAAATGTATTAAAACCACAGGTCATGTGATATTTAAAAACGTCAAGGCTACTACAGCCATTGTAAACTCCAAGGTTTCATGATACGATTTGATTGCATGTTTACAGGTATGATCTCTTAGATTAATAACATGTTTGATTTCATTCTTAAGTTAGATTATTTGGTTTGTTGGATAGCTATTTTTCATTATTAAATTAGCTTGTTTTATTTATTAAATAAAATGATATTTCATTTACTATTATAACTAGCTACAGAATCGTAAGATTCTATAGCCAGTTATATCAATTCGAATTGTGTAAATTAATGACAAAAAGGGTATCTGAAATATTTCTATTTTCCTTCTCTTCTAGGATATTCAGGGATCCATGATGTCAAAAATGATTTGAGTCACTCTTGAGACCTTCCAGTCACATCTATGATGTATTTTGAATGGACAGAAACGAACTGTTGTTAGTTTTTTTTAGGATTTAGTAGGATCATGGTGGTTGCATCCCCCTTTATTTTTGAAACAAAATTGATCTCAGGAACAGAAACAATTATCTTTCTTGAGGCCTTTATAAACCTATCATTTTGTAAACAGTTCCTCATATTGCCCTGGGACTGGAGTATGGACGATTACATGCAGACTTGAATGAAACATAATGCATATTATAGCTTTAGCTTTTGTGTATCATTTTTTAGTTTAGGTTTTGTTTATTTCAATGTGATAATAGTTGGTGATAGCCTTTGTCTTCATGACTTATTATAACTTGAGATAATTTACTTTTTATATGTTGTCCATATATCGTGTTTCAGATATAATACAGAGTGATCATCGATTCAATTCATTTTTTGAGATTTATCTCTGATTTTCTGTTGAATGTTTACATACAAGTTCTTACAAGAAGATTTATCTCATTGTAGTTACTTGCAAATCATAATATCACTGTGATTGTGTCCATTATATCTTATGTTATCAAAACTCAATCTCCAACATATTGTTTCACATTTATTCGGAGCAATCTTAAGATTCGTTGCAGGTCTACTCCTCAGATAAAGGTGGATGTATATTCTCTATTGTATGAACGTTGGATACATTAATAGGTTAGTCTGTTATTTTATTTCATTTGCTTGCTTATTATAGAAGTTTTTATATATAGAATGATTTCTACTATCTATATCTCTTTGTTTAATTTAGTAGTTTAATATTTGATTTTATGAATGTATACATACAAGAAAACAAATAAAAAATAAATAGTATTTTCACTTACTTTATTACTGTTTTTAAGAGAACCAATTTACATTCGATTTTTATGAGTTTAGATTAAAACTTGTGATTTGTATATATTGTATATATGATAAATAGAACTATTATATAAATATTACTTAGATAAATAGTATATGTATATTTAGATGTACATATATATTGCAGCGATTATTATTTAGTAAGCTATTACATTTCTTTTAGTTGTTTTCGCTTCCCTTAGGACTTTAGATTGGCCAACGGAGCCATTAAACTCATCAGGGTGAGTCAATCCAAACGGATTGGGTTTATTAGACAACCCCGGACTGGACTCACTCTTCCAGTTGACGAGTGGTCAATTTTGCTTGTCAGCAAATGGCACTAGAAGGAGGGCCTGAATACTATTAATGCACGAGGAGGTCGCAAGAATCCTCCCCCACCTACCCGCTCACCTATAGTAACAAGAAGTCATTCTGATGACAACATTGTCCCTCAAACAAAAACCACATCAAACGAAAATCCATGGATCAACGTTGAACCAGTAACTCCAAACCCCCCAAGGGCCGACGTACAAGAAATTGTTCATCAATCCCTCATAAGGACGCATAGTTCCTTGGCCCGTATCAGACAACCAAGTTGGCCTTTGAACCAACCATTGGAATTCCCTGATATCAGGGAGAAACTTTAAGGTACTGATCTTACCCTAAAATCTACAAATCCAGATCACATCCTCACTCCTGCAGCAAGAGGATCTGATATTCCACCATCACCACCCCCTTCATCTCCTTCTTCTTTTGGAGAAGAATCATCAGACGAAGGAAATTCCTCATCTCAGCCTTTGACACCACCCATACCTATGGCCAATACGAACAATCCCGCCAGACCTTGGCTCGATCAAGATGTTGTGGCCATACCTGGGCCCCAACATCCTTTGCCTAAACATCCAGAGAAATGGCTCCCTAAATTTGATCCAGACTCCAAGCAGATTGTTGAGGATCATATCAAAAAATTCATGCTATCCATTAGGTTCCGTAGTGTTGAACACAAAGACGTAGTATGTAGGATTTTTCCCTACACCTTTGAAGGAAATGCCTCTACTTGGTACTTTTCCCAACAACCCCACACCATCATCTCATGGGATAGATTCGAGTCCTATTTCCTTGAGAAATTTGGAGACGACAAATCTCCTGAAGTCCTAATCATGGAACTCTCTAGTTTAAAGATGAACCCCAAAGAAAAGATAAAATACTTTAATCAAAGGTTCCTGACATTAAAGAATCGAATCCCCATGGACTCAATGCCGGCCGAAAATCTTATCGTCGCATACTACACGAAAGCCTTACACCAAAACATAGCCATTTGGGTAAAAGGGTCCAAGAAATCCACATTGTTAGAAGCCTTCGAAGAGGCGAGTCAAATCGAGAAAGATATTCTCAGCCTAAAAGACAATACCTGTAACGAGGCAGAGACTACTCCATCCAAGAAGAAAATCGAAATCCTTCCTAGACCTCCCCAAAACAAAACTCAATCAGATAGTTCGAATCTAGAAAACTTACATAAGGTCATTCAAAAGTTGTCTAATCAAGTTATAGATTTGAAAAGATCAGATGAAGAAGCTTCTTCAAGCAAAGGGCCTTACAAACGCCCTTTTAGAAAGCCTTTTCCCACAAACCGGCCCAACTCAAATTCTGAAGGCCTAAATCTAGAAAGCTTACAATTCACTATTCAGACGATTCTAGAAGCACATGATAACTTGATTCCTCCCAAGATTCCTGAAGAAGTGGTTGAACAAGAGATAGTGGAAGAGGACGAATCCTCCCCAAACATTTTCGGACATTTTTCGGATAGCATTTTTCAAGCTAATTTCGAAACAGTGCATCCTTACAATACTAGGAACAAGACAACAAATAAGTCTTCTTCCGAAATTGTAACTAATGCACCTCCAAAACAATCTAAATCAATTGAAACTAAACAGAATTCAGCAGCCCCAAGTTTAGAGTATGATTTGATTGAGGATCTAAAAAAACTTAAGGCTAACATTTTTCTTTACGAATTATTAAAATTCCCTTTTCTTCTGTAAAAGATGCTGCAGAATATTGTAGAAAACAGCAAAAACAATCATCCGAACAACAACATAGTTGTTGAAAACATCCCCAAAACACCCCAAAAGGTCTTCGTCAAAATGACGTCAGAGCCTTCTGATAAAAGAGACCTGGCTATAAAAAGTGTAAAATGTAAATAAACTAGTTTCAGGGGCTATGATTAAAAAACAACAAACTTCTGTTGTTAATACTCGCAAAAATGTCCCTCCCTTTTTGTTGACTTTTGAAATTTTCAATACGAATGTACATAATTGTATGGTAGATTCAGGTGCATCATCAAACATAATGCCTTGGTCTGTCTGCCAAAAAATCAATGCCGAAGTTCAACCTTCCAGCCTGAAGATTATCCAACTTGATCGAACTAGTGTTAGAGTAATAGGTGAATTAAAAAATGTGCTTATCAAATTATCATCTAATCCTAAAGTCCATCAAGTTATTGATATTATTGTTGTAGATATCCCGGAAGTATATGGATTATTTTTAAGTAGAGATTGGTCTGAACAACTACATGGCTATTTTTCAATGGATTGGTCTCACTTGTGGCTGCCCAAGAATGGAAAGCCTAATAGAATCAAGGTAAATCGTGAGCATTATATTAAGTTCACGGTAACTGATTTAAATGATCCTAACGAACCATTCACTTCTTCTGCCAATTCACCTAAAATACTGGGGATGGACACTTTTTTAAGCAATTTCATGGCTGAAACTTCTACCATTACTGACCCGGAACAACAATCTAAAATTATGACATGCACACAGTCAACAGCCTTCTCTCAGTGGTCACATGCACCTGACGAAAATCAAATCTGGTCTCTTTACTTCGATGGATCTAAATCTAAGGAAGGAGTTGGTGAAGGGTGCATTCTCATTGATCCATCAGGTAACAAAACTTTGATTGCTTGATGGTTATAATTTGAATGCACAAACAATACGACTGAATACAAGGCACTCCTGCAAGGTCTCAGAAAAGCACTAGATTTGAACATTCAGAATTTGACTATCTTTGGTGATTCAGAAATCGTGGTTAGACAGGTAAAAAAATCTATCCATTGTTTATCTCCACACCTGAAAAGCTATCAGACAGAGGTATGGAATTTGATGAACAAATTTTTTGCGTTTAACATTAATTCTATTCCAAGATTGAATAATTCTGAGGCTGATTTGTTAGCTAACGTCGCCTCAAAACTTTTTCCTGCAGAAGGCCTATCTCCGAATGCATTTTTTGTCAAGTTGTTGTTTATACCATCCATCCCGGACAACATTACAAATTGAAGAGTCTTCGATGATGATCAACAGATCATCAATTTTCTGCACATGGAAGAGACTTTCTAGGGCACAATTATCGACGAAGGTACCCACAATGACAACCTTTGTGATTTTATGGTAATACCAGATCCAAGATCTCTGGAGTCTGCATCAGACATGGTAAACTCTATCCCAAAATCTGTGGTTATATTAGAAAATTTTTATGATCTTCACGATAAATTCAGAAAATCAGTGAATTGTAAAATGAATAGTTCTTCCTTGACACATGAAAAAGTAAATTTAGGAACTAAAGATAACCCACAGTGCATCAATTTGGGGTTGGGATGTTCTGAGCAAGAAAAGATGGCATTTATTAAGTTGTTTAAGGAATTTAAAGATGTCTTTGCCTGGACATACGACGACCTAAAGACCTTTGATCCTAACATCATACAACACATTATTCCCATGAAACCCCAGACCCAACCTTTTCAACAGAAGTTAAGAAAGATGCACCCAAAACTCGAACCAATAGTCAAGAAAGAATTAAACAAACTCCTGAATGCTAAAATAATATTCCCAGTAAGACATACACAGTGGGTCTCTAATCTTGTCCCTGTCAGGAAGAAGAGTGGTGAAATCCAACTATGTGTCGATTTTTGAAATTTAAACCAAGCGTTTGATAAAGACAATTACCCTGTCCCTCCCATGGAATAGATCCTTCAACAAGTATCTAGTTCCAAAAGATTATCATTTCTAGATGGTTTTTCGAGGTATAACCAAGTCCTTATTTCTCCCCCAGACCAGCTCAAAACCACTTTCCGTACTCCGTGGGGTACCTACGCATATAGGAAGATGCCCTTTGGGCTCATAAATTCCGATGCCACCTTTCAGAGAGTGATGGATATCGCTTTCTGCAATTTAATCAATCAATCTGTAGTAGTTTATCTAGATGACATCACTGTCTTCTCAAAAAATAAAGGGGATCATCTAGCTCATCTAAGATCTGTTCTACATTGATGTCATAAGTATGACATTTCTTTAAATCCAAAAAACTCTGTCTTTGCAGTAGAACAAGGTAAGCTCCTCGGATTCATTGTATCAAATGAAGGGATGACTATTGACCTTGAAAGGACCCAAGTCATTTCAAAAATACCCCCTCCCTCTTTAAAAAATTCCATGAAATCTTTCTTAGGACAGATAAACTTTGTTAGGAGTTTGTCCCCATCTTTTCAGAAATGGTCAGACCATTACAAAATTTAATAAAAAAGGATGTACAGTACCATTGAGGACCTTTAGAAAGTTAGGCTTTTGACTCAATAAAAAAGTCTCTATTAGACGCTCCTTCTCTAATGAGCCCTAATTTTTCGCGAGACTTCACCCTCTACACGTTTGCCTCTGATCGGTCTTATGCTATTGTCCTAACCCAAAAGAATGTTGAAAACAACGAAGTCCCAATTCCCTTTATGAGCTCAGCCTTCAAGGGAGCAAAACTTAATTACCTAGCAGTAGATCAGCAGGCTTATGCCATTTTTAAAGTGGTAAAACACTTTCGATCTTATCTACTAAAATCTAGGAAAAAAATCATTGTCCCTTACTCTGTTGTCAGAAATTTGTTAGTGCAGAAAGAACTGGGTGAAAAAAGGGCAAACTGGGTCACATCCTTAAAAGAATACAACATAGAAATTATCCCAGCGCAAATTGTTAGAGGCCAAGGTTTATGTAAATTGGTTGTTGATTCAGCTATAGGACAACAAAATGAAACTGATATGTTAATCCAAGATCAGCACAATCAAAATCAAATATACTGTGCACAAAACCTTACTAGTCCTTGGTATGACGACATCAAGTTTTATCTTTTACACGGATTAGCCCCCCGTCACCTTGATCCAAAAAAGAGGAGGGAACTGAAATTCAAATCTTCTTCTTTTCAGCTGGTAAACGGTATTTTTTTTCACCAAAATTTCGATGGAATCCTTATGCGTTGTCTTGAAAAAGATGAAGCAGAAAAAGTCTTATTGGAATTACATGCAGGGGAAGCTGGTGGGCATTTTTGTGGAGACACGACTGCCCACAAAGTATTAAGAGCAGGTTATTACTGGCCTACTCTTTTCAAATATGCCCATGCCTTGTGCCGCAAGTGTGTAATCTGTCAAAAGGCATCTGAACGAGTACAAAAACCATCTTTCCCACTGCAACTAGTTTTGGTAGACTCCCCTTTTCAGCAGTGGGGCCTCGATATTATAGGCCCAATTAACCCAACATCCTCGCAGCAGCATAAATACATCATAACAGCCATATGTTATTTCACCATATGGTCCGAGGCTGCGCCATTAAAAGTTGTAAACACCAACCAGGTAATATCCTTCCTAAATTCAAATATTATCACTCGTTTCGGTATTCCTAAATGCCTAGTATTGACAATGCTTCCTATTTTTCATCTCTTGAAATGAGTGATTTCACTCTAGAAAAAGGAATAAAATTAAAATACTCTACCAGCTATTACCCTCAACGCAATGGTTTGGTAGAATCAACTAATAAAAACCTGATCAAAATCATCAAGAGAACGGTCTTCGAAAACCATGAAAACTGGCATAATGCACTATTTAACGCAATCTGGGCTGACAGGGTAACTCCTAAAACTATTGTTGGTAACTCCCCCTTTTTTCTCGTTTACGGTAGGGAAGTGATTCTTCCACTGCATGTCCTTCTTCCATCTCTGTAGTTATCACAGAAGGTGCAAGAAGGAGATTGTCCTCCCTTGGAAAGTTGGATTAACACTTTGCTGAAGTTAAAGGAAGTAAGGGCTCAAGAAAAACGAAAATTGGATCAACATCAACTCATTGTCAAAAAATGGTTTGATTCCAATTCTACCTCTGACAGAAATTTTGAGGTAGGAAATCTTGTCCTTAAGTGGGACAAACCTCATGAGGAAAAATGAGAGAATACTAAGTTTCAAAACTTGTGTTTGGGACCATTTTTAATTGCTGAGAAACTAGGTCCCAGTTCCTTTCGCCTGCAGAATTTAGAGGGACAGCTAGAAACCTTCATGGTGAATGGCCAAGCTCTCAAAAAGTATTTCAGTTGATGACTCTTCCATACACCTTTTGTAAATATTTTTTGTTTTGTTTTCCTTGTTGTTTGTTTTTCTTTTCTGGTTTGTTTTTGTTTTCATTTCTGTTTATCAGTCTTTCTTTTTTAAACAAACATGTCTGCACCACGGGATAGCTCAGACAAAGAAAACAGAATACTTCCCCTCGAAAATAGATGCTAAAGGTTGTCAAAACATTAATTGTCGTATTTCTCTGAAATTGTAGCCTGGTTAAAGATGACTTTTTGTTTGAAAGGAGTTCTCTCAGTTTCAATCTGCACTTGAAAGTATTCATGACAATCTTTAAAAATATTTTTACGCTGTCCCTATTCTTTAAGAGAGAAACTCAACGATGTCTCCCTGTTCTTGAAAGTTAGTTTTATTAATGAACTATTTTTGGATCTTGATGAAGGACAACACAAAAAAATTTAAGGTTTGTGACATATCAAGATGTGTTAAAAACTGGAATTTTCAGCATCACCCCGCTCTATTGAATATCTTTAAAACTATAATGTGAATAAACTCTCAGAGAGCTGTGGGAAGTGTTTGTAAACCCGCCTGGACACTGAACAGGTCTGCTGGCAGTGGGTAAATGCATGCATGACGCCAAGATAACTTCGCCGGGTTACTGAATAGGCCTGCTGGTAGCGAAGAAATGTCAGGTAAAAGAAAATTCTCAGATATGAATTTCATTTTGGTCCTAAGCATCCTTCGTTCCGATCTGAAATTTCTTAACAGGATACAGACGTCAGAGTGGGTTAATTGACATCCCTGTCGAGGCTATGGATGCCTGCTGGCAACAGTGGCCCTGTCAACAATATTGGAGATTTTAACTTAACATCGTGGCTTTCTTTTGCCAAGTTTGTCACCGATTTTTGTTTCTTTAAAAATAAAAGTTATCTGAAACTGGACTGCGTCATTTTTTTTTGAGATGTTCAAATGACTTTTCAATTGTTCTTTGATTTGAATTTTTTCAGATTTTTCTAACCTGAACTCGTTCGTGTAACAGAGATAACTGCTTCTCCCAGCATGTCGACATTGTTGGCAGCAATAATATAATTTTTATTTTTATTATATCAATTAAATAATCTACATAGCTGCCTACACAGGGTTTTGAAATTTCATTGCTCTTCATAAAAAATTTCTGAAACGACAGTTGTAAATCATCTCTTTTACCTATTGTCTATTCATGCTTCATTTTCATGACTGAAAGCATGAAAACTTGCGACTGCAATTACGATTATGTTTTAAAATTTCATTGAAGGAAAATTGTTTATATAATTTATTATGGAGTTTTGATTCCTTGCCATGAAGATATTACCCTCTTTGTTTTTTATCCTTTCAATTCTAAGAATGCTTAAGAAGTTAATGGTTTTATGAACAAAACACCCCCACCATTTGATTTTTTGAATAGTTTTGGTTTGATCCTTGGTAATGTTTCTTTTACAAAACTATCGATTTTTGACTTACCCAAACTTTGTAATCGAACCCATGATGCGTGCACTCATTTTCGTTTCAATGTTTTGGTCCTAGATCATACAGAATGCAAAGGTGGCATACGACTTGCAGAATGCCATTATCGCTTGGGATGGCCTCGGGTTTTGCAAACCTCTTCGCATGTGTTTTAATTAAACAACTATCCCTTCGTATTAGTGTTTACACCATTCATTGTTGGGCTCGGGGTTATGGCTCTGTTTTGTTTTTACAAACCCTACATGTATGTTGTGTTTGTTTGATTACCCTCCCATCCAGTATGGCTCATGTCATGAGAATTGAACCAAATGGTATCCAAACCCTTCTCTCATACGACGATGCTAGGGAGGATTTGGAAAGAAATGGCTGGCATGTTTTCATCAGGAAGTTTCAGGGTTTTAATTTGCAGGTTTCCCAAGAATTTGCCTTATCCTTTGATGGTTGTAGAGCAAAAGTTGGTGATGTGCAAATGGAGGTTACTGAGGAGTTCCTGAGTCAAGCCATAGGATTGCTAGCGAGTGGTCAAAAATGGTTTAAAAACACAAAAGTGGAGGAAGTTCCTTAGACCCTGTTGTTTACATCTTGAAAAATAACAAGTTGTGATAGAGGTATGCCAATTTCATTCCTAAAAGCTTGGTGGCATGATTTTCTCGCTGTGGTAAAGAAATTTGTTACCTGTGAGGGGCGTTCCAGGCTTGTATTTTTATATCATTTACGCCTGATTATGAGTTTTATGGGTTTCCCTTTGAATATGCCGTATTATTTACTCAGGAGTCTTTATAAAATGGGGAAAAGATATAAGAAATAGAGGTCAGAATCTGGCCTTTTTCATCATGGCCTAGTTAAAATTCTGCTCATACATCAATTAGAGTCACAAGATGATAGTTGGGATTCGTTTATAATCTAAAATGGCTATGGTAACCCTAAATTGGGAGATGTAGATAAACTCGTTGTCCAGGAAAACCTTGTCCACCCGACGCCATCCATTTCACCTCCCCAGACTTGTGTCTCTTCCCCTAACAGCGAACCCTTGAAAGATCCTAATGTCATTCAACAGGCTAGTCAACAGATTACACATCCAAAGGACTATGTTAAAATTGTGAAGAAACCTATAGGAAAGAGGTTTAAGAGTAATATTGATATCAATTTTAAAAACAAAAGAGATGGCAGGCTAATTTCACGGAGTCTTCGTAATAAGATGAATTCTCATGCCAACGTGATCAGCATGATCGAGGTTAATGAAATCTCAGACTTAGAAATTGACAAATTCCTTACAGAGGAAGACCCTTTGTCATTCGAGCCACACCCTGACCGACCTTATAACTTTGTCGATAATTTGCTTCCTTGTTTGAAAGACAATCGAGAGTTTCCTGGTGTCAAGCTTTGCAATGAACCTACTATTCGTTTGGGCGGCGCTCCGGTCCACAATCTTGTTTGTTCTAATGCAAACAACACATAGTTACAGTGTGAGGTCTGTTTATCGTGGATTGAAAGATATTATATAGATATCCCATTTCTACAGTTATGGGTTAAGGTTTTAAAAGAGCAGATCGATGTTTTAACAAACGAAAACCACAGGCTTGAATTTGTTCTCCAAAGGAAAGAAAAACATATTAAAACCACAAGTCATGTGATTTAAAAACGTCGAGGCTACTATAGCCATTGTAAACTCCAAGGTTTCATGATACGATTTGATTTCATGTTTACAGGTATGATCTCTTAGATTAATAGCATGTTTGATTTCATTCTTAAGTTAGATTATTTGGTTTGCTAGATAAGCTATTTTTCATTATTAAATTAGTTTGTTTTATTTATTAAATAAAATGAGATTTCATTTACTATTATAACTAGCTATAGAATCGTAAGATTCTGTAGCCAGTTATATCAATTCGAATTGTGTAAATTAATGACAGAAAAGGTATCTGAAATCTTTCTATTTTCTTTCTCTTCCAAGATATTCAGGGATCCATGATGTCAAAAATGATTTGAGGCACTCTTGAGACCTTCCAGTCACATCTATGATGTATTTTGAATGGATAGAAATGAACTGTTGTTAGTTTTTCTTAGGATTTAGTAGGATCAGGGTGGTTGCATCCCCCTTTATTTTTGAAACAAATTTGATCTCAGGAACAAAAACAGTTATCTTTCCTGAGACCTTTATAAACCTATCATTTTGTAAATAGTTCCTCATCTTTCCTAAGGCCTTTGTCTTCATGACTTATTATAACTTGAGATAATTCATTTTTTATATGTTGTCCATATATCATGTTTCAGATATAATATAGAGTGATCATCGATTCAATTCATTTTTTGAGATTTATCTCTGATTTTCTGTTGAATTTTTACATACAAGTTCTTACAAGAAGATTTATCTCATTGTAGTTACATGCAAATCATAAGATCACTGTGACTGTGTTCATTATATGTTCTCTTATCAAAACTCAATCTCCAGCATATTGTTTCCCATTTATTCGAAGCAATCTTAAGATTCGTTGCAGGTCTACTCCTCGGATAAAGGTGACTGGATATTCTCTATTGTACAATCGTTGGATACATTAATAGGTTAGTCTGTTATTTTATTTCATTTGCTTGCCTATTATAGAAGTTTTTATATATAGAATGATTTCTACTATCTATATCTCTTTGTTTAATTTAGTAGTTTAATATTTGATTTTATGAATGTATACATACAAGAAAACAAATAAAAAATAAATAGTATTTTCACTTACTTTATTACTGTTGTTAAGAGAACCAATTTACATTCGATTTTTATTAGTTTAGATTAAAACTCGTGATTTGTATATATTGTATATATGATAAATATAACTATTATATAAATATTACTTAGATAAATAGTATATGTATATTTAGATGTACATATATATTGTAGCGATTATTATTTAGTAAGTTATTACATTTCTTTTAGTTGTTTTTCTCTTCCCTTAGGACATTAGATTGGCCAACGGAGCCATTAAACCCGTCAGGGTGAGTCAATCCAAATAGCTTGGGTTAATTAGACAACCCCGGACTGGACTCACTCTTCCAGTTGACGAGTGGTCAATTTCACTCGTCAACAGAAGGATATTTTGACAATCAGATTGTTGGTAGAGATATCATTCAACTTAAGAGTAATATCATCCCCAAGGGTCTGGTACCATTAGAGAAACTTTTTGATAACAACAATGTAGCCAGAAGTATGAAGATCATAGTAGATGAAGGGGATGTGGAATATTGCAATAGTAGGACTCCAGAGGATCCAAATATCATGAATTTGTCCAAGAAGCTCAATCCTGAAGTCAAAGAGAGGTATGTCAAATTAATAAAAGAATTCCCCGACATTTTTTCTTGGAGGTATGATGATCTAAAATTCTATGATACCAGTATAATCCAACATGTTATCCCAATTAATGAAGATCACAAGTCATTCAAAAATAAATTAAGAAGAATAAACCATTTTTTTTTACCTTTGATAGAAAAGGAAGTAAAGAAATTGTTTGAAGCGAAAATCATATTGTCCCTGAGGTTTTCCAAATGGGTGGCAAATCTGGTACCAGTCCGGAAAAAGAGTGGAGAAATTAGGCTGTGTGTAGACTTTAGGAGTCTAAATAATGTGTCTCTAAAGGACAACTAACCATTGCCTAAAATGGATTACATTCTACAGAAGGTAGTGGGCTCCCAAAAAATGTCGATTCTAGATGGTTTCTCTGGATATAATCAAATTATGGTGCACCCTGATGACCAGGAAAAGACTGCATTTACTACACCATGGGGAACGTTTATGTATGCAAAAATGCCTTTTGGGATTATGAATTCAGGGGAGACATTTCAAAGAGCTATGGATATATCTTTCGCTGATGAAAAAGATAAATTCATTGTTATCTACCTTGATGATATTACCATGTATTTTTCCTCAAATGAAGAACACCTCAAACATCTCAGAAGGGCGTTTGAAAAATGCAGGAAAATTGGCATATCACTAAATACAAAAAAAGTCAAATTTTTCCATGGAAGAAGGGAAACTCTTAGGACACATTATTTCGAAGGAAGGGATAAAGGTGGACCCCAATAGAGTTGAAGGGATATTAAAAATTAGCATACACAGAAGCAAAAAGGAGGTACAATATTTCATGGGGAAAGTAATTTTTTTGAGGAGGTTTATCCCAAATTTAGCTAATATCATAAAACACATCACCAACATGCTAAAAAAGGGAAATGAAATAAAATGGATTCCTGAAGAAAGAAATTCTTTTGAAGACATCAAGGTATCATTGATGAAGGCTCCTATGTTGGCTAGTCCAAATTTTGAGAAAGATTTCATATTATTCTCATTCGCCTTGGAACACATGATTGTAGGTGTATCACTCCAGAAAGATGACCAAAATTTTGAAAACGCCATAGAGTACTATAGTAAAACATTGAGAGATGCTCCTTTAAAATATGATATCATGGAGAAGCAAGCGTATTCATTGGTCGAATCATTGAAAGAATTCAGGGTTTATATCCTACATTCACATGCCACAACTTATGTTCCCAGCAGCTCAATGAAGGAAACCTTAACACAGCCCAATCCTGAAGGGAAGAGGGGAAAATGGATTGTAGTTCCGTTAGAATATGATCTTGAAATCAAGCCCGTGAATTTGATCAAAAGACATGAACTTGCTAGATTGATGGCATAAACAAACTGCGAACTCTTGGGAATAAATTTCATTGTAGATCTGTTAGACCTTGCAGTAGAGGAAGAAAGGGTGACTCCACAAATATCTCATAAGTTTTTAGACTCTACGTGGTATGTAGATATCATTTTTGTGTTGAAAACTCTGCAGGCTCCTCCTGAGTACAGTAAAACAAAAGCTAGATTTTTGAAACTGAAGGCAACAAAATTTTGTATAGTAAATGAATCGCTATACTGGAAAGATCCAGGGGAAATTCTATTGAATTTTTTGATAGAAGAAGAAAAAGAGAGAACCATCAAAGAGTTCCACAAAGGTGAATGTGGAGGTCATCATTATTGGAAGATGACTATGCACAAAATTTTGAGAGTTGGCTTTTATTGGCCTAGCATTTTTCCTAACATTTATAAAGAAGTTTCAAAGTTCCATGAATGTCAAATCTTCAATGGAAAAGGAAAATTACAATCTCTTCCACTAAAACCCATTTCAGTAGAGGCTCCTTTCAGACAATGGGGCCTATATTTCATAGGAGAGATACATCCACAATCCTCGGCTCAACACAAGTGGATCTTGACTACAACTAATTATTTTACTAAGTGGATCGAGGTTGTTCCTGCAAAATAGGCTACAGATGATGTTATCATTCGGTTCCTAGAATACAATATCTTGTCCAGATTCGGATGCTCGATCAAGATTATAACAAACAATGCAACGGTCTTTAAGTCTAAAAAATTGGAAAATTTTTGCAATGATTACAACATTACTCTTGGTCATTCCACATCATATTATCCTCAGGGGAATGGATTGGCTGAGTCTTCAAATAAAATCTTGGTCAGAATCATCAAAACATTGCTACAAGAGAACAAAAAGGCATGAAAAAAAATCCTCATCCATGCACTATGGGCTGACAAGATATCCCCAAAAAGAGCTATTGCCACATCTCCTTTCCATATCGTTTATGGTATAGAGGCCATTTTTCCTACTACATTGGGATTGTCAGTGATGAATTTGTTACAAGAGAAAGAAGTAGAAACAAATGCCATTTAGAGGAGAGATGATGATCTAATCAACGTACAACATACCAGACAAAAGGCCTTCAATAACGCCCAGCTTCGTCAAGACAATATCAAAGAAGCTTTCGATAGACATGCCAAGGTAGATGACTTCAAACTAGGAGACTAGGTACTAAAATGGGATGCCAGAAACAAAGATAAAGGTAAACATGGGAAATTTGATAACCTGTGGCTGGGTCTGTTCAAAGTCTTAGCTTACCACAGGAGCAACGCCTATTTTTTGGAAGAAAGTAATGGAGAACTCATGAGAGGAGGGCCTTTGAATGGCAGGTTCCTCAAGCATTACATTGTTTAAAAATAATCACCCCACCATTCATTGTATGTAATCGTTCTACTTTTTCCTTTATGCATGAAAAATTGAAATAAAGGCAATGTAGTTGAAGCCCGAGGTGAAGGCCCTGAGCTATGCTAAATAAATTGTAAGTTTTCGAATAAATATTAGCAGATTCAGGTCACATTAATAAACTGCGGCCCAATGGGAAGGAACTTAGTCTACAGTTCTTTGCTACCTCGTAGGGGGGATAGCATCCCCAGTTATAGCCAATATTATTACCATAACAATTTTTGAAATGGTATTCGAGTATCAAAAATTTTAGTGAAAGGTTGTGTCTCTAAGGAGATATGATAATTTAGAGGACTAGGCTATATCTGGAAGTGTATGGAAAAATATGAAAAAAGTGTGAAGGGTGATACTCAACGAACCGTCAATCTTTAAAATGACACGGATCAATGACCAAAGCACATATCGGGGATCGAAATAGAACAAATATTAAACAATCGAGGGTAGGTCGGGGAAAAATGCCATGGCTTTATCAGTGGACACGTGGCAACCCTAGAGGCACATTGGAGAAAAAAGAAGTCTGACTTAAACCACTTTCTCAAACTCCCGATGCCACGGTCGTTGGGTGAATGTGGATCGTAGATCTTAAAGAAGTCTGGATCAGACGTTGAGGATCATATCGGTGATTGAAGTAGCACGAATATTAATGAATCAAGGGAGGGTCGAGGAAAACCATCATGGTTTAAATTGTGGACGCGTGGTGCCCTGAGAAGCACATCAGAGTGAAAAGAAGTTCACCTAAAATTGTTTTCTCCAACCCCTAATGTTAATAGATACCTATAAAAGGAGGAACCTCTGTCATTATTTTATGATAATTTGAATCATTCAAACGTTCGTAAACTTGGCGCAAAACATCCATTTGAAGTTCAAGCTCAGAACTGAAATAGATTCATGTTTCTCTAGCTGCTTAACAGGTATTTTCTCCATGGCCTCTAATCCTGTTGTCTTATCCATAAATAAACAAGACAAATCCTCCAAAGAAGAAGCCCTAATTGATAGAGACTCCAACATTTTCGACACAGAGATAACATTCTCACCTATTTTTGTGTCTATATTGAACTTGTTGGACAATGTTGGAATGCGCCTACCTTTCCTCAAAGTGGCTCAAGCCTCCATCACCCCTTACATCGTAGAATTAGTCTTTCCTTTCCCTGAATTTGTAAGTTGGTGTGAAGAGCAATATTCTCAGGAAGAAAGAGTCATTTTGAATAAATTAGGTTCAGAGGTTTTAAGTGAAATAGATAGTCCATCGCTCTGGCACACCCTCAATATACCCAAGTCTTCTTATGCAGTGTCAGAGCCCTTTGAGGAACACAAAATGATCACAATTTATAAAGAATACCCACCAGAATTAAAAACCTGGTTTCTACAAACCATTGTCAAGCACGAGCACCATTCAAAGAGTTTGTCATTACCCATCAATATAAGCATCATGATCATCGAAGTCTAGTGGGCTTGTTCTTTATTAGGTCAAATTTTAGGATTGGACAATGACAAGTTTGTGGTAGAAGTCATGTTAGGTTTCCTGTTGACTTTCTTTATGTCAAATTCTAGTCAGTCAGTCTATCTCAGTTTTGAAAAATTCATTATTGACAATATGCATCAGTAGTTGGTGAATTTCAATTCATTAAGACATTTCAGATATTACACCCATTTGTTGAGGATGTTCCTGGAATCTAACAAAATTGAATTTTATGACACTGCATTCATTTCAACTGAATGTAAAAGGATCACCATGCTTATCTTCATCAATAATATTATGTCCAAGGTGCATAGTCTTATCTTCGGTTCAGACTTGCCAAGGGTCCTCAAAGAAATGAAAAGTTGTTTACAACCAAATCTAGAGAGAAGGATAGGTAACTGGATGTTGTTCATATAGTCCAATGTTATTTGGGTATATGGCTATGAGGGAGGACCTCATCTTTTACCAGTATTTCTAAACCCCAAAATATTCACTTTGGATTTCATAAGACAAAGGATCATCTAAAAGACCCAGCATTTTTTGAAAACACACAAGGATTCTACTATAAAATTCCCTTTCATAGTAGGTCCCTTTGTGGTGAAGAACAAGTCTTGTTTGCCTCAGATTCAATCCAAACTCAGTGAATTTGGATTCACACAGTTGCAAGGAAGAAAATATGACCCACACCAGATTATATCAAAGAGAATATTGGCGAGCAGACAAGGCCCCTATGAACACGAGCATGTTGAACAATTTGATAAGTTGGCCAATATAGAAACCTATGTAGATATGGAGCTCACTATATAGCATGATAAAGAAAAAAAAATGGAACTAGCTACCCAACAGAGCCCAACACAAAAACCTTCTCCTATATTGATTCTCAAAGCTCCTAAAATGAGTGTCTACAATAAGAGGAGCAGTTCAAAGGCCCTGGGCGCCAACATCCGGCAAGATATTCTCAAGAAAATGAAAATGACATCATCCTTTCAAATAGTCAACCTAGAAGAAGAAGAACCCAAGGAGAAAACATTCATGGAAATGGTAGAAGGTGTAACCAAGAACGAAGAAGTAGGTATAGAAAACAAGACATAAACTGAAAGCCGCACAAAGGTTTTTAGCAGCGAGAAACACATATTTAGCTAGACATC
This sequence comes from Picea mariana, assembly GCA_032191745.1. NCBI lineage: Eukaryota > Viridiplantae > Streptophyta > Pinopsida > Pinales > Pinaceae > Picea > Picea mariana. The sequence goes on along the minus strand of JASDQU010107054.1, from coordinate 192,046 downwards.
TGGGACAGTTTATCAGTCCAAGGAAGATTTAATGAACCAATACACTATGAAGGGAAGTATGGCCAACAATGAAATAAGGGAGCTTTTTCCTGAAGTGGAAAAGACTTCCTAGTTTAAAGCTTCTTTAATCTCAGTCAAGAATGTGGAAAAGAAAACATTTAACATAGTAGTGGCTGATGATGATAAGGTATCTGAGATCAAAATGGACTATGAAAATATTAGTGCCCTTGAAAAAGTAAATTTCCATAGAAATGTCATCGATATGCTATATTCGGATTATCTGAGTTTGGGTCTAAGGGTCGCAAGATTAACAACACATGCACTCAAACTATATGGACAATTGAAACACGAAAAGGAATCTAGCAAAGCATGGATGACATAGGTCAAAAGGCTAGAGTCTGAAGGTCCTCAAGGGGTGAAAGATTCTCTGGACGAAAAGGATAAAATGATCCAAAGCTTAAAGAAAAGGCTGAAGATGCCACCTACAGACCATCCACAAATAGCAGAATTGACTGCTTTGGAACAAGAGAAAGAGACATTTAGACAACAGGCACTCAATTACAAAGATAAAGTGTTGCAGTTGGAAAAAGAGAAAGATAATTGGTCACAAGCACATGAAACAACATCAGATATGGTTGTCATTGTACCTAATAATACAGAGGCTGGATCTAGCACTGAAGGGTTGGTCCAAGCTATGTCCCAGGTAAGCATCAAAAGAGGGGAGATCAAAAGTCTCAACGAGGTTATAGAAAAGTTGAAACAAGAGATGAAGGTGAAGGATGAGAAGATGGCTCAAATTCACAGAGATAATCAAGATTTGCAATAGAGAGTGAGCAATATGAAAACCAGGTTAAAGGGAAAAACATTATTGTAGGGAGCCAAACATGTTATATGGGATATTATTGCTGCAGAAGCTGTTAAATTCAGGGTTTATCTAAATTTTATAAATGACAAAGACAATGTGGTTGCTACAGCTCAGAGCAGGTGTGTTGTTGTTAATGAAGTGTTAGCCAATAAGCCCTCAGAATGGGCCCAAAATGTTATTGGCTTGCTAAATTTTGTGCCAACTTCCGATCTTCAAACTATCGAGGTAAAAGATAGGACTGCATTGATCATTTCATCTAGGAAAATCATCACCAAACATAACCTTCTCAGATCGATCCAAAACAAAGCTATGCAAATGGAGCACAACATACAGGAATTTAAAGATGCATTTGAACAATTGTTTATCAAAGGCCTCCCATCGTTTTTGAATGGAAGAGGTTCATTATACAATCAGGAAGATTACAATACTCGCCTCATGCAATGCGGAATGGACCATTCTAAATTTGAAGATATAGAAGAAAGTCTGAAAGGCCCAAGTCTGGTAGAATATTTGGCTACAGACTTCAAAATTTTGAATAAGTTCAAGATAGTGAAAGTCAGAATGCTAACTATGTCCTATGCCATGTGCATTGACTTGGAGATTTTGATTAAAGATATGATGGATTGCGGAATCCCCTCTGATTCGCAATGGAAGGAAATCATGTGGTTGGGTAAGACAAAGTGCAATATCACTGGAGCCAGTCAGTGATCCCCAAGTGTCATCAAGTTTGCAAATCTGACAGAAGACCAGAGCAATATAGATGGAAAGAAGGAACCGAATAGTCAGAGAAATCACCCATAATTTCGAAACATTTTTGTCAATTATTATAAATCGTTTCGTATACCAAAACTGTCAGTCGAAACCGTTTTGGAAGATGAAACGCTTCAAATTTCAGTTATTTTGATCAAATTGTATAAGTAATGGGTTACTTGAAAAAATTAATGTTGGCAGAAGTTCAAGAGAACCTTTTGGTTGTATTAGACTCTATTTTGTAAATTTTTTGAATAATAATTGAATATAAATGCAGAAGATTTTGAAGTTTCTATGAAAATATTCTAAGGGGTGGTGATATGACCTTTATTTCCTTTCATCGTATGTATTTCTTGTGACCTATTACTTCATTTACATTTTCTTCTGTTTAAATTGGAGAGTTAAAGGCCCATAATTCATCTTGTGATACTCTTGGCTTAAGCAATTTAAACTGTGTGATTGTCTTCTTAACTTATTCATAATTCATTTCAGTAATGCTCTGATGCAGTTATTTGTTTTCTTTATCTTCCTACACTCTATTTAAATTTAAGAATAACTCAGATTCATCGCCTCATTTAGCCTTTATCCTATGGAGAGTTATATCAATCGATGCATTGTTTTCATTCACTTTCAGAATTTTGACTCCATAGCCCTGAGTGTTCCTCCCCTTCCTTGAGAGCAACTTTACTTAAAAACCCAAAAACAAATCAAATCTAGCCACCAATTGCCAAAGAAACATTAAGTGACACGAGAGAGCCCTCTCTGAGTTGAGCAGGCTAGTGCCTTATCTCTAAAGCTGGTTGAAATAGTTACCTCTGTCATCTGTCTATTCAGCTAGAAAAAATTTACAGAGTTCTAATAGGTTCATCCATGACTTCGTGGCAAAGAAGGAAGTAATCCATTATTTCTCTCAGTATGAAACAAGCATAGTACATTGCACCATGCTCTTCCAGTTGTGAATCCATATGGATTCAAAAGTTTTTGACAGGTCTATTTGACCTAGAGATGGATGTTGTCGTGATCGTTTGTGATAACCAAAGTTACATAACGATAACAAAGAACCCAATGTTCCAGGATAAGATGAAGCACATTGAGATCCGATACCACTACATTTGTTCCATGGTATAGAAGGGAGTTGTGAAGCTCCAATATGTTGGCACATATGAGTAGGTAGCATGTGTTGATTAATCCGTTGTTTCGTGTGAAGTTTGATTACTTTTGAGACAAGCTTGGTGTAGTCCGAAATGACTTCCCTCGAATGGGGGAGTGGCATTGATTATACTATGGTATCTTGAACACCAATAGGGAAGATCATTAGGATTTATATCCTAGGGGATTGATCATCCCTAAACAAATCCCGTAAGGTCCAGATGGAAGGTTTTTTGGAGTGCTTATGTATGTATATGCTTGTTGTGGTCAGTAGTGTTGAAACTCATTAGGATTTATATCTTAGAGTATTTTATTATCTCTGGGTAGATCCCTTAAGGTATGGATGGACGGTCTGTCAGAGTGCCCACTTTTGTTGTTGTTATTTTTGTTGATGTTACTGCTATTGATGCTCTTGTCTCATTATGTTTCCATTGTTGTTGTTTCTCCAGTTTCATGTTGTTGATATTGATGATCCATATTCATGTTGTTGATGTTGATGTTCCTGCTTCATGTTGTTGTTGATGATGATGTTGATCCATCTCCGCACTGCAGGTGATGACGATGCTCAATTTATACTGATGTTAATGATGAGAAAAACTTCTAATGATTTATATATGTGAAAGACAATGTTCCATATGTTAATGACAATGTCTCATCCTCTTGATGTTATACTGAGTCCACACAGTTGCTATTGATGTTGTCAGTAGAATACCCTTCTTGTTAAGGGGGAGTGTTGAAATATTGTAAATTCAAAGAATATTCTACCTAATAAGGAGTGTTGAATAATATTATTATATTATATTTATTAATTAGGCTCTATTGTGCCTTTGTAAAAGTCGTCCCTTTTCTGCCTTGACACCTAAATGTAAATTAAAAGGGTTAAGTGACAGGTTGGACCAAACCTAATTAAGGGAGGCTAGACTACTATTTATAAAGGAGGATAATGCCTCATTTGCAGACTCACTCATGTGCTATGTGTTGGCCCTCAACCAAGTTTTGAGGAAACCTTGGTCAGGTTTGGACCACTTTTTGGACTTCGACAGGTTGGTCGAAGATGGAGTGCCCAGGTAGAGTTGAGATCATAGATCTCACTTATTTTGCGGACTATGTGGACCTAGCAAGGGGTTATCTAAGGTTTTTGTAATGGGTTATAGGATGTTGTCCCATGGGGTTTTTACCGATGATTAGGCCTATTGTAAGGGATTGTAAAAGTATAAATAAGTAAGAATGTATGGTAGAAGTATCAACCGAAGTCTTGGTGGCTAAGTGCAAGCAGTTTCGAGTTTCTTTGTGCAACAAAATGTGTATGTGTTAAGGCTCTGTGCCTGATAGAGAAGTTAACTCTGTACCTAGACCTATTTTGGAAGGAAGATATATTGCTCAATCGTAGATATCCTATCCTATGTGAAGCTTGTCTCTTTGGTTTAGTGCACAGGATTAGATGAATGTAACATCTAGACAAATAATAAAGAAGATGAAGTAGTTGGTGGACATAGCCCCACACTAGGGTGAACCACGTATATCTTGTGTGTTTGGTTTTCTTTGTGCTACGTTGTTTACATTATGAATCTGCTTAGTGCTTTGGTTAGTGTGTATGTTAGATAGATCCATTGTTTCTTAGTGCTTACTTGTGTTAAGGATGAATGGATGTTAGATCTAACTCAATGCTATGTGATAAATGATTGAAAGTGCTTATTGTTACTATGACGATCTGTGTTTGGGTTTGTTTTGTGATTTTAATGAAGATAATGAAATAATGCATCGCATCTTCTAAGTGTTAATAGAGTATTTTGCGAAGTGTTATCATCATAGATCTGTATGCCATATTGGTTACAGAAACCTGCATCCTGTAACCCCCCCTACTTCTACCTCAAGTGAGACTTCGCCTTCTTCGTAGGTGTTGCCGAAAGGGCTGGTAGTTAGGGTTTTGTTGGTGCATTGTTGAAGCATTGAACCCTAGGTCTTCCCTTCTGCCAACAAATGGTTCTGTTTCCAGGACCTGAAACTGTGATTGYTGCTAACTGAAGTAAAGAAAAGAAAAGCTTTGTGCATAGATCTGTTGTTGAAGTGCACAGTACTCTACTTGACTTGCGAAGCTCTATGCTGAGAAAGATATCTAATCTAAAGATAGAGATAAGATCTGAAAAGAGGTAAAGCTTTGTTCTTAGATAAGGTTAAGATATGTGCARCAGCGGATTATTGCCATCCAGGGCAGGGTAATGGAAGTTGCTTAGAAACTACAACCTATGCAGGATGAATCCTACAAGGTATTCGAACAAATTGAGGGACAAGGATCAKAATTGGACTAAGTGGTTGCAATAGTGGAATAGTGCCTAGAAGGGCCTGTTACAGAAAAGAAAATCCAAGATCTTGTTGAGCGAGGCTCAAGAAAAGAAAAAAGTTGAGGCAGATCGATTTAAGCTCGAGGCCTTCAAAGTAGCATTGACCAGAATTGAGTGACTCAGGATGAGTCACAGGTGAGTGTGAGAGGTGTGTTGGCCCTCGACCAAGTTTTGAGGAAACCTTGGTCAGGTTTGGACCACTTTTTGGACTTTGAAAAGATGGTCAAAGATGGAGTGCTGAGGTGGAGCTGAGATTGTGAATCTCACTTATTATGTGGGCTATGTGGACCCAACAAGGGGTTCTCTAGGTTTTTTGTAATGGGTTATGGGATGTAGGCCCATGGACTATTTACCCATGATTAGGCCTATTGTAAGGGATAGTAAAAGTATAAATAAGTAAGAATGTATGGTACATGTATCAAGCAAAGTCTTGGTGGCTAAGTGTAAGTAGTTTCGAGTTGCTTTGTGCAATAAAATGTGTATGTGTTAAGGCTCTGTGCTTGATAGAGAAGTTGGTTTTGTGCCTAGACCTAGTTTGGAAGGAGGATCTGGTGCTCAATGCGCAGATCTCATGTCCTATGCGAAGCTTGGCTCCGTGGCTTAGTGCACAGGAGCGGATGAATGTAAGATATGGAAAAATAATAAAGAATACGAAGTAGTTGGTGTACATAGCCTCACATTGTGGTGAACCACGTATATCTTGTGTTTCTGGTTTTCTTTGTGTTATGTTTTTTATGTTATGAATTTGCTCAGTTCTTTGATTAGTGTGTATGTTAGATAGATCTATTTCTTCTTAGTGCTTACCTGTGTTAAGGATGAATGGATGTTAGATCTAAATCAGTGTTATGTGCTAAATGATTGAAAGTGCTTATTGTTACTATGCCGATATATGTTTGGGTTTGTTCTGCAATGTTAATGAATCTAATGAACTAATGCATCTCACCTTCTAAGTGTTAATAGAGTATTCTGCGAAGTGTTATCATCACAGTTCTATGTCCCATCTCGGTTACAGACACCTACGTCCTATAACCCCCCCTGCTTCTACCTCGTGTGAGACTTTTCCTACTTCACAGGTGTTGCCGAAAGGGCCGGTAGTTAGGGTTTTGTTGGTGCGTTGCTGAAGCATTGAACCCTAGGTTTGCCCTTGTGCCAACACTCTGCAACAAGAGGAGAACATGCACAATTCTTGAGGAGTAGATGATGCAATTGGGGGTGATTTCAAGGAGGGATTTTGGTCTATCTCTTGGTATGTCTTGGTTAAGTGGTGCAATACAATTTTCTAGTGAAGGAGTAGAGGAGGATCTTTTTCTTTGTTTTTGGTCTATATATATTGAGGAAGTTTTTCCTAGTTCTTCTTCCCCACGAGGGTTTCCTAGGATAATCTGTGTGTCACTATCGTTTCTATGATTGCCTCTCTTTCAGTGATCTTATATATGCATCTAATGTGCTAAATGATTGTAATAATAAAGAAGAACTGTAATTACTAACTGCATAATTAAAAAATAAACACTTCCATCTCCTTTTTTATTCTTTTGAAATAAATCCCTCTAAGTCAAACAAATGTTTGTCGAAATTAGTGGTCAAGTCGAATGAGGCCTCGACCGATGAACTTGATGGAGTAGTTGTTCTAGTCATTCTGATGGTAATCATGGACAATTTAATTTAATTTATTTTATATACAAATTTGGACATCTAACCATCTTTTGTTACCATTTGTTGTGTCGTCGGGATGCTATGTTCACATGTTTCATCTTTTTATTCCTCCTCATGTTGGGTTTTTTTCACGTCTATATCCTCTTTGTCCTAGATATATATATCCCTTCTATCTTAATCTACTCAACATAAATGGGATTTACCTCAGGAAAAGGCCTCATAGTCTACATATTTTTAAATCTCTCTATTTGTATGCTTGGGATGTCGCTTTCTGGCTCCGATTCCTTAGTATTTTGGCCGACCTCGACATGATGTGTCTTAGCTATCCACAAGACTTCTTCATGCTAATCCAATGTATAAAATGGTTGGATTGATTTTTTTTGTGTCGATATGGTCGATTCACGGACTTGTATTGATTCAACTGAATGTTGTGGTGATGTTGGTTTTCTATTCGACTATTGTTGTATCAAATCCATGTTGACTTCCTCAAATGACTCATGTTGATCCATGTCAAGAGTTTCTATCATGATAGAATCCATATCGATTGGATGATTGAACTCTATGGATTCATATGATTCATTTATTATGAGTTGCCTCTTCTTTTTCTTTATTGGAAGTTCTTCTATGAAAGGTATTGGCTCTGATGGAGGTGACTCCCTAGTGAGGTCGATTGCAGCATCAAGTGTCATTTTTTTACTTGGTGTTTATTTTGTCCTTAGTTTCTATTATGTCATGTTCACTGTGACCTGTGCTGGGATGACATAAGTAGTTGTGATTTCTAAATTTTTCTACCTCTTCATCCCTCTTGTTTCAATTTTCTTGAGTGTGTTCTTGACTTGTTTCTTTTTCTCCTTATATTTTTGCAAATCCTCCTTCATTCCTGGTCTGAATGAGGAACTGTATATTATTTTTAAGACAACAGTGTCTTGTCAGATTCCCTTCATATTTTAAGTGATCTTGGTGGTAATACTTGTCATTTTATCTTGGATAATGGGGTCGTTGAAGCCAATTCCCTCCTTCGACTGAAATGTTTCTCTCCAAATCTCCTTTGTATTGATGTGAAGTGATTCTTCCTCAGAATCCTTCATCCCCTTGTTATTTTTGGTGAGATGCTTTATTTTTTCCTAGGGAAGGGTTTACAGGTACGATTGTGATAGCTTCTAAGTATTCGAAAAAAGGAACTATATAAAGAGCTATTTCTCTTTCTTATTCTTTCTCCTCGCCGGTCAGTGGAAATATTATAGGTACCCCTGTCTATTATTCCTCACGTGGGATTTCTAAGTTATGGTTGATTTGTCTTTCCAAATCTGTGAATATTTCTTCCATTGTCGGCTGGAAGTGTAGTTCATTTGGCTCTAGTGCCAACGCGACTCCACACCACATCTTTATACTATCAAGGTTGAGTTGAACAAGACAGGGTGTTGGAAGTGCTTGATGTAGTACTTATTCGACTTTCCATATGTGAGTACTATATTTAAATCCTTTGACTCATAGTTGAAATATCTCTTGTTGTGGGAGTGAGTCTGATGTACTTGTTTGATTAGAAGAGAAGACTCTATACTTAACCATTGTCGGGGTTTCTTATATGTGAATGTTGCTTCTTTGACAGGACCATATTCTTCCATTTCTATCCAGATTAATAGTGAAAGAAACTTGATGGCCTTTCTTGCATATTGAATTTCCTTGCAATTTGTTTTGATCATTCCAGCCAATTGTTCCACCCAATTGAATCTTTCTTCATTCTGATAGACTTGAGCTATTTCCTCGACCATTGTCATATTTATGTCAAATGCCCGACATGCTGGTGTGAAGCATAAGGAAATTAGTATGGTAGTCCAATGGGATCTTAGGTTAGTAATTTTTACATCCCCTTAAAGTTTTTGGTTGTTTTTGACCCCATCAAAAACTACATCCATTCGTTAGTGTTGGTCGACTTGGGTACCTTGGCCCCTATCCTTGGGATGCCCAAGATTCAGTAAAGGATTCCACCCATTATTGCTATTGGATGATCCAACCAGAGGTATCCTTGATGATACCGAATAATAATGAATTTTTCCACTTCTTTTTTCCATCGACCCATGTCAACTACTTACGAGGTAACAAGGATATGTCACATTTATTATTTATCCAGGAATTTGCTTTTTCTTTTCAGTTTCCTTCCTGCATGGCCCATTATATGAGGTTTAGCTAGTGCTTGCTCCAATTTTCTTCCTCCATATTCGATAGCTATATATACTGCATCCAGATTTGCAATGGTGTCACAATCACCCTGTCAAAAACTTTCCTTGGTCTTGAACCTTCCGTTGCACTACTGAATTTTCCTCTCATCCTCAGTATTTGTGGATCCTCATTACTGGTTTTGAGAAAGGTAGGTGAATTTATGGGCTCGGTTGAATTTGTGCTCTACTCTATACTTAGATATGGAGGTGAAAATAACAATGAGGAAAACTTGTATACTTATTCCATATTTATAGTTGGTAGCAAGAGCGTCAGGTTCAGTGCNGGTTTTGAGAAAGGTTGGTGAATTTATGGGCTCGGTTGAATTTGTGCTCTACTCTATACTTAGATATGGAGGTGAAAATAACAATGAGGAAAACTTGTATACTTATTCCATATTTATAGTTGGTAGCAAGAACGTCAGGTTCAGTGCGTCTAGTTGTTCTTGTATTTTGCACTCTTCAGTCATAAATATTGGTGGTACGAGTGAGTCGAGCTAATGGAAGTTTAAATCAATGCTCGGTTGGCATTCATTTATGTTTGGTCGATAATTAAATGAAATATATTGTTGTTTATTGTTGTAGGTATCATTTTAATCGATGGTTGTGTGAGGGGTTTCACAATGGTCATTTTCTTCATCAATGATCTCGTCATCCTTTACCTGTTTGGAATTAAATGCTCTTTATTTGTTGACGTCGATGTTTTCTTGGTTGGAATTTTTCTGGGTCCGAATGACTAGGTATCCTCTATTTATACGTGGTAGATATGTGGGTCAACCAACTAGTATTCTTGATCTATCTTTATTATTGGTCTAACTTAGTCGATGTCGGTGATGCTTGTTTGCTCATACAATTTGATAATTTTAATTGAGTTTGAATGATGTCATATTTTTCCATGCCAATTTGATTCATGTTCTCTTGGTCTATGCTCATTTGATCTACGCTCGCTTGAACCTTGATCACTTACTACCAGAATGATCCTTTCTCTTGATTCTCTTCTTATGAGTATTTTTCGTAAGTCGGTTGATGGGGTGGAATGTCAAGAATATCTTATGTTGTTTTTCCTTGGGCTCAACAAAGGGATGATTTCTCTCTCCATTTTACTTTATTGTTGATTTTGTTTAGCATTATGGTTGTCCTTTAAATATTTTACCTTTTTTTAGTTTTCTATACGTGAATTTGTATAACTATTTTTTTTTGTTTATTACTTTTAAACATGGTTTATTTCCCATAAGTATGATTAGTCGATTTTGTCGGTTCTTGTTGGAAACTCCCTGCTATATTTTTCCAACAAGGTTATTTTATTTTATACCTAATACTTCTTTAAATGGGAACCATTAATTACTTTCTTAAATGGTTTCCCCAATAATGTTCTAAGTTGGACTGCTCCAGTCAATTGAATATCTTCCACCACATAAGGCCCAAGCCATGTTGTTTCCAATTTTATGGGTTTGAATTTTATGCGACTATCACATAGTAAGACTAAGTCTCCCTCTTTTATATCTTTTTTATTTATGTGTCGATCATTCCACACTTTTTTTTGTTTCTTTTGAACTTCTTGGTGATGGATCGCTATTAACATTTCTTCTTCCAAATTGTTTAGTTGGTATAGTTGGTCGTTCACTCTTTTTCTCTCATCAAATTTTTCTACGTCTACAACCTTGTTGGAATTGGTCCAAAATTGTAAAGGGATAACAACTTCTTGGTTTTAGATTAACTTGAATGGAGTCTTCCCATTCGATCATTTGTATGTTGATCTGTAATCCCAGAGGATTGTAGGAATCTTGTCATCCCAGTAATCTTATGCTGCAAATCTTTGTAAGTCCCTTGTGTAACATTTTGTTAAATTACTCGACTGCCTCATTTTCTTGTGGGTGATAAGTTGTTGTTTTCCTATGGTCGATTACAAAATTTTCCAGTAGGAATTTAATTGTTTCATTTACAAAGTGAGTTCCTTGGTCGCTTATTAGTGTCAACAGACAACCAAACCTTGTAATTATATTTTCATAGATGAATTTTGTTGCTATCTATTTAGTACAAGATTCAACTGGCTCAACTTCTTCCCACTTGGTCACATATTTGACCATAGTAATGATTTACTTTTCCCCAGTTCTTCTTTCCCTTTGTGGAAATGGCTTGACGAAGTCAATAGCCCAAATTTCAAAATATCGATTAGAGTTGATTGAGATTAGTGGCATTTCATTTTTCCACAAGGGTCGTCAAAGCCTCTAAAAACTATCACATTTTTTAATTTGATATCGATAGTCTTTATGCAGAGTTGGCCACCACAGGACTGCTTGTAATACCTTTTTGGCTGTCATGTCAACTTGAAAATGTCCCCCATATGATCTTGCATGGGATTCATTGATTATATCTGCCCTTTCGTGTTCTGGCACACATATTATTAAAACATCATCCACTCCCATCTTGTATATGTATCCATTGATGATTGTGAAAGGTGCAACTTTTAGGGATCGAAATTTCTTTTTTTTTGTTGAAAGGTTCTCTGGGGCCTTACCTTCTTCTAGGAAGTTGGAAATGTCTTCTAAATATTTAGGGGAAGATTCAACTTGAAATAAATGTGCATTGGGAAGATCATCATCGATGCTTGTCGGGTATTCTCTTGTTTCTAGTTGTGATAGGTAATCAGTTCATACATTATTTTTACCCGATTGTATGATTACATCGAATTAAAATTCCTGAAATAACAGTAACCAAAGAAAAATATTTCCTCGATGAACTGGTTTATTGACAAAGTATTTCATTGCTTGAGGGGTTGTAAGAAATGTAAAGGGATTTTCAAGTAAATAGTGACGAAACGTTTGTAGAGAAAAAATCATTGATAGGGCTTGTCTTTCCGTAGTTGAATAGTTTTATTTTTCCTTATTCAATTTTTTACTTGCATACTCATTTAGATGATCCATTATGTCATCGTATGTCTGTTCTAAAACCGACCTAACAACTACATTGGATGCATCCAGATGGACATGAAATTTTCTCGACCAGTATGGAAATTTTAGAATGGGTTCTTAGACCAACTTCTTTTTTAATAATTTGAAGGATTATTGGTAGTCTTGGTTCCTTTATATTCAACATATTTTCATAAGAGCTCATCACTTGGGAAGGTGATGTTTGAGTAGTGGCGTATAAACTTCCTATAATATCCAGTATGACCCAATAAAATTTTGATTTGTTTTTTATTCACCGACGATTTTAGATCAAGGATAATTTAAGTCTTAGCCATGTCGACCTTTACTCCATATTTACATACCACATTTCCTAGTAGGATTCCAATAGGTGTGGAAAATATACATTTCTTGATGTTTAATGATAGTTTAATCTATCTCCATCATTCTAGCATAAGTCGAAGCCATTGTATGTGATTTTTTAATAGACTATATATTGTCCAATCATCGAAGTATACAACCATGGTTTTGTAGATATACTTTTAAAATTATTTAGCCACTATTCTCGAAAATACGGATGGCTCATTCTTCAGTCTGAATGGCATTACTTTGTAGGCAGAAGATCCAAATTTTGACACAAATGTTGTTTTTTCCTGAACTTCTTTTTCTATTGGCACCTGGTTATATTTTGAGAACCGTCAGTGAATGAATAGAATTCATGACCAAAAACTTCATTAATGATTTTGTCAACAAAGGGGGTGGGAAATGGGTCTGTCACTGTCCATTTGTTGAGTCCCTGTAAATCGACAAATTCTTAATTTTTGGGGATCATGCTTCTTTGGTTGTACCACCATCGGACTTTCTCATTCTTCCTTGATGATAGGATAAATAATACCTTTTTGTAGAATTCCTTTGATCTCTTTCTCAAATGATCAATTTATATTTATGCGATAACTTGTATGGTCATTTTTTGATTGGTTTTTCTCCTGGAATAAGTTAAATATTCATTTCTCCCATTTCCTCTACAAGTCCTTTCAAGTCCTTGTAGTCGCATGAAAAAACATCTTGATATTCTTTTAGTAGTTTGACTATGTTGATTGTTTTCTTTTTGAACCAATAGTCACCTATTCATACCATTTTTGGTCGACCATCATTTGATATGTCAAATTCCTTTGTTTTGTTTTTTGCATTCATCCATTCTAGTGGTCTTTCTTCATCGAGGTGGCATTCTCCTTCTTCAATTTTTGTAAAGATTTTTGGGAAGTCGGGTTGTTCCTAGTATTCTCTTTGTTCCATGGCTATACTTAATACTGACTTCACATGATTTTGTAGTGTTGGGTGGTATTTTTTCCATTGGAAGCTCTATCCTGGCCATTTTATATTTTCCATGTCGATCCTCCGTGCAGTCGAGATTTATTTTTCTTCTACCAAAACAAAATTTCATGTCGATGTCAATCGACCATCGACTGGCATTTTTTTTTTTTTTTTTNNNNCAGTCGATGAAGGACTTTCTAGAAATATTTTTATTTGATGTGTTGCATATTTCAAATTTTCCTCTTCTGGATTAAATTCAAAGTCTTGCACAATATTTTCTTTGATTTAATCCCAGTTTGATGTATGGACACAATCTTATTCAATCTTATACCATTTTCTTGGTATCTCATCTAATGTACTTGGAAACATAGGAGGACATACCCTTTCATCTTTATATCCTATTTTCTGCCACTTCCTTTCACAATGTTGAATAATTTCTACTAGGTCGTAGGTGATTTTGAAGGTGGGAATATATGTAGCTTTGGATAATTTCTTGTCTCTGAATCATTCAACAAAAATTGTCAACACATTCGTCCATGTTTGTAATCTAGGGGAATGTGTTTCCCACCATATTTTAGCTTGTCCTGTGAAGGTTTCCACAAGGCTCTATGTCCTCCCTCTCTATGTCCTCCCTTAATCTCCTATGGAATTTTCCACCTCTTTGACATGGGTTGAAGGGGCATGGCGTTCACTGTATTGTAAGGGTTTTCTTGTTTGGTTGTTGATCGGTATAAAAGTGGGAGTTTGTCTATTTTTTTTTTCATATATTGTTGGTATATATCGGATTGAGTAGCATGTTTTAAGATGTTTTTTTGGAATAATTTCAATAGACCATCAATATTTCACATGTGCTTCATAATTTTCAATTTTCCAGTTGTATAAGGTGGAGTCAAAATTATTCCCAACTGACATGGGAAATTATCTCAATAGTTCTCCTTTTGTAGTTGATTCTATACAATCTTTTTGCTCATTATTTATATGATATAGGCATCTAGCTTCTTGATATTCATACCAAGACTCCAACCGTGGTTTTCCTTTCTTTGGATCCATGGGAATAATCATTTTTCTCCCATTTCCTTTCAATTTAATTCTATCTCTTTCAAGGGAGACAATTTATTTAATTCATCGACCCCAGGGCCAAACGACAAGAGATTCATATGTTGGCATTCCTTCGACAAGGTCGATCACTTCTAAGTCGACCAAAGTTGGTATTCCCATAATTTGAGTGTCGACATTTGTTAATATTCCAATTGATTCTATTAATATTTGATCGACTAATTTAAGATAATTCAGCATGGGCGCTAGGTTGAGTCGACCCATTTGTATCCATGTTTTTTGTGGAAGAACATTTAATTGAGAACCAAAATCAACGACCACCTGATTGACCATCATTCCCTCAATCTACAATTCGACTCATGGGTCATAATATTTACATGTACAAGAGAGGTGATTTTCATCCTTGGTCAATCTTTGACCATCTTTGTATTCCTGTAATATGTTGAGTAGATCCAACAACCGACCTATTGAATTTTTTTTATTTGAGTAGCTACAAATATTCTTGGATGGTATCTTCATTTTGACTTCTTGGGTTTTTTTGATCTTCTGTGGAGTTCTTGAAGAATTTAAGAGATTCTCTCATAATTTTCTCTTCTTTATCTGGGTTGGGAAGTTGTTAGCCTTCTTTCTTTGGTAATTTTTTGGTGGAGTGTTAATATCTTGTCCTGCACCCGACCTTGTAAAAATATGTAAGTTTTTTTAGTTCATCACCTCTTCTTTGGATACTGCATGTAGTAGATTCACATTTTTTCTTGGTATGATTTTGTCGAGTACTATTGGGAAGTATTCTAAAGAGTGATCGGCAATTCCATATATGTTGTAAAATTTCATATCAATTTTGTCTTTTATAGGGAAATCTATGCTGACATGATCATATTTCCAGCAATTTAAAAAATATGGTCGTCTGCGACCTCGCCTTGCCCATTGAATCCCCATCGACCTCCTCGACCTTGACCATGACCATTGTAGTAATCATCTCTTTGAACATAGTTGTTTTCTTGATCGTTGCTTTATGTGTGGTAGACTATTCATATATTATTCTGATTCTGAGCATTTAGATGGAATTTTGATGTTCGATGATCAAAAATTTCATAGATGTGGCACCACTTTGTTTTTTTCAGATTATGCAGACAATCTTGTACAGTGTGATCAGTTACAAATTCACATATATTACAATAATTCTCAGCTTGTATTTGGTGGATGTCTCTTTTTGGTGTGTTCTCATTGAGGGGACAATTATCCTTTGTATGTCCTTCCCCAATGCATGTGGTGCACCATATACTTCATTTCATCGTATAAATAATTTTTTTATTGTTTGTTGCAAATGTTCTACTTTATCCATCATGCCATCATCATCTGACTTGACTCAATATTCCTTCTGTAGTGCATATTCATAGTTTATCATCTCGTATAAGCATAGCAGAGAACATATTCTTGGAAGTAGCCCAGCTACATAGCACTAGACCAACAAGTTCTAATCAATTTTTTTTGGTATTTAACTTAGAAGATCTTTGAATATCTTATCATATTCTCTTACTGACTCCCCGGTCTTTGTTTTATTTCTTTTAAATTTTGGGCCACCATATGTGTGACGTCCTGAATTTTAAATAATGTTAATAAGTTATTTTTTATTTCTTCTTTTGAACAAGTTTGATTTTCCATGTAGTTCATGAACCATGTTAAGGAGCGATGGTCCAGAGAAGCTCCAAATTGTTCCATTTTCTTGTCTTCATTTGTAATATCAACCGCATCCCAAAACTTTTCACACACAAACCAATGGCATTTTGGGTCCTCCTCTCATTTTTTAAATTGGGATGTGGTTGAATCCCATTTTTATTTTTGGTAGGAATTCTCATTTTTCTTTGTATTTGAGCTACTACTATTTTCAACTGAGCTATCGAATCTTTTGGTCGGTTATTGTCTTTTTATCGCAATGGATGGTAATTAAGGAATAGCTGTTTTTTCTTGAGTATAGAAAATGCGTCCTTAGTTTGAGAGCTTTGATATTTATATTTGACTAACCGTCATTCCAAAGGTTGTGTCTCTTCTCGACTATAATTAATTTCATCTCTTGAGATTAGATGTGGTAGGGGGATCGAGTCGGTGAGATCCTTAATTTGGAAAATCATATTTCGACTTCATTTCTCTCTAGATCAACAATCAATGCATCCCATAGTTTTCCCTGGTCATCCGTTCTGTACCATAATCTTACAGATTGGTCGTCGATCTACAGTCTTTTTCAGAGGAATTCTCTTATCTGCGGGATGATTTCTGGAGTAGGAGAAGTATGTAAAGCTGGTTTAGATTCTTCATAATCCATACTTTCTAGTTCATCATCCATTTGATGGTTGTTCAATTTTACATCGCTACTTTTGTTGGGTGTCGTCGAGGATGTTTCTAATGCCAAGTCTAGTTGATCTCAATCTGACTCAGACTGCTCACGCCCTCTATTAGGATGACCCTCCCCGAAAATATTTCTATTTGAATTTTTGTTTCTCCACTGGTTACAAATTTCTTCTCTTTTATGTTTCCTTTTATCTCGTTCTATTTTATGGATATCTATGGTTTTATTATGGGATTGCTTCCCTCTTGACAACATTTAGGTTTGGGAAACACTACTTTAGTTCTTCTTTTTAATGGCATCTCACAGTTTCAAATGAACCCCTATTTCTGACCTGACTTACTCTAAGTTGGTAGTTTTATCCATGTTTATTTCTTCAAGAAGTAGTCCCAAGCTTCTCTTGTATCTTTTCACTTTGCATCAAGAAATGCTTCCCACTTTTCGTCTCTTTCTTGGAAGTTACTATTTGATAACATTGTGCCTAGTCTTGGTCAGTATTTAACGATGTCACTGACTCCCTTTTTGAGGAGGAATTTATGAAGAAGTGTCGAAACCATGCATAAAAATCTGTCATGCAGTTCAATGTATAATTTCTCTTTTATTTTTTCGAGAGACTTTCAATATTCAATGTCTTGTTCTGAAATATAGTCTTCAATAATTCTTTCGATCCAGTCGTGCATATTAGTTCTTCCTCCGTTCATCAACTTTAGGACTAAATTCACATCAGGTGGCATATTATGCATTACCTGATTGTTAATGTGATGAAATAATTCTTTTGGGATAGCTTCAAGGAATCTTTCGTGTGTGTCTGAAAGGAACCACGGTCGTGCTTCGACTAGTGAGAGGTTATTACTTCTTATGTAGTTTTTAATGTAGTTCTCAATTTTCTGCTCCCACCAATCACATATGGCATATAGAGTTAGAATTTATGTACTCTTATACATGCCCAAGTTTAGTACTACTGGAAATGGAACCAATGTCGTAATCTAGGGAAAAGTAGGGAGAGTTACCGATAGATCCTTACATAAACATCATAAAGATACATGCATACACGTAGACATAGATAAATTCATACACAAGTAATGAGAGCCAAAAGAACAGTCCTTTTATTATATTTTAGAACAATACAACACAATTAGATATAACCTCTCAAATGAAGCTATTTAAGCGTTCATGTGCTTGTCTATTTATACCTCTTCCAGGCAGCTGTAACTACTTAATTTCCTGGGTCAGTTAGTTAACAGATACTCTGACTGACCTCTACTTCTGTAAGGTAGCTAGAGAGGTAGTGGGGGGGACTAGAGGGCCCATAGTGATAATAATGGAGGTCATTCAATGTAAGGTGGACTAGGTCTACTATATTAGTAAATAAGGCCCACTATGGTAGTTAGATATAATAAATGTAAGAAGACTTCTTAGAAGGTTCTACTTCTAGAAGATTCCTCCTTTAGAATGTTCTTAGGTGATGGTAGCACTATATAAAGGGGTTCAAGCAATGTAATGAGACATGAAGAGAACTATTATATTTGGAGTGGTAGCTCAATAGGAGGATCCCCCCTCGAAGAGGCAAGTGAACAAGAGAGGATCCCTTCCATAATAGGATCCATTGTATGGTGTTTCCCTACCTTAAGGGTTTGGTAATAATAAAGTGTGGTTTCTTCTATCTTGTTTTGTGGATCTATTGTGTATTTAGTATTTTTGGTGATTATGTATTCATATCTGGTATAGGTACTTAACAATTGGTATCAGAGAACTTTCCTTGGGCAGACAATGTGGGCAAATATTTTTTATTTTTGCAGATTTTTTTTTTCGGAGAAGAAAAAAGAGGGCCGTGACATTCTAGAAGTTTTTGGTACATTTATATGAAAAATTTGTAGAAAATGGTTGTATATCTGAGTTCCTATCATAAAAAAACCCAATTTGAAAAAAAAAATCGTCCAGAACGGAGTCCGGAAGGTCAAGATATTGCGGTTTTAAAATCTGCAATTTTTCAGGGTTTTTTTTGCGGACGGCGACGCGATTTGTTTTTATTTCTGTAGAATTTGGAGGCTGAATTTGCCCAAATAAATTACATATCTGAGTTCTTCTCACAATTTCACCCAATTTAAAAAAAAAAAATCAGCCGAAATAGAGTCCGGGAAGTGAAGTTATGAGCATTTTAAGTTCAGCAGTTTTTTAGGGTTTTTCCAGAAAAAGCCGCGATTTTCTGTCGAAACTTATTGGGTCTATTTTTTGAGTTTTTTCGAGACGGATGCAGGACCAAAGAGTTCATAGGGTTCTCATATGTCTATTTCATCTCAAACCTTGAAAGAAATTCTTGAATCATTCAAAGCCCAATTGGATGATAGATTGGATGCATTTGCACATGGCCTCACAAACAGCCTCACAAATAGCCTCACATATGGCCTCAATGATAGTTTTTGTAGTATTAAAGATTCATTGAACAAAATGCATGAGAGATTTCTTATGGAGGGTCTCAGGAATGAATATAATCAGGAAATATATGCTTGGTATGATTTTGAAGCAGATTGTGATGATTGGTATATGGATAGTTGTCATTTTTGGGATGACAACCACTTTTGTATTTTATTTGATGACTCTACTCCACCTTTTGTAGAGAACATCAATGTCCCACATCAGAAGCTAGTTAGCAACGTTCAGTCTGCATATTCTACAGTGGTATCATTCCTTCCAGATTCTGCTACGACCATTTTCCACTATGTGGACGGATCTTCTTATTTGGATCCACATGATAGGTGTCAGTCTTTGGAGCATCATTTGGAGTTGGTTATTGGGTTCCAAAATATTCTTCAGAGAGTTCACATGAGCACTTGGACATGGGACCTTGGCTTACAATGGTGGTTGGACTACATCAACATGGTGGCTTTACTTTCTACATGGGACCTTGGTTCTTCAGTCTTCTTCAGCATTATGGTCCACAATTATCCATGGGACCCTGGTATATGGTTGTACATCAAGCATTGAGGACAACGCTTTCATAAGGGGGATGGAATGTAAGGTAGCTAGAGAGGTAGTGGGGGGGCCTAGAGGGCCCACAGTGATAATAGTGGAGGTCATTCAATGTAAGGTGGACTAGGTCCACTATATTAGTAAATAAGGCCCACTATGGTAGTTAGATATAATAAATGTAAGAGGACTTCTTAGAAGGTTCTACTTCTAGAAGATTCCTCCTTTAGAATGTTCTTAGGTGATGGTAGCACTATATAAAGGGGTTCAAGCAATGTAATGAGACATGAAGAGAACTATTGTATTTGGAGTGGTAGCTCAATAGGAGGATGCTCCCTCGAAGAGGCAAGTGAACAGGAGAGGATCCCTTCCATAATAGGATCCATTGTATGGTGTTTCCCTACCTTAAGGGTTTGGTAATAATAAAGTGTGGTTTCTTCTATCTTGTTTTGTGGATCTATTGTGTATTCAGTATTTGTGGTGATTATGTCTTCAGATCTGGTATAGGTACTTAACAACTTCTAACTATGTCTATCGACCAACTAGTTCTTAGTAGACCTTCGAGTCTATTTGACAAAGTCGACTAGCCCCTACAACAAGTGGCCACATTGGCCATGGCCATGGACTATTTCCCTCTTCGGGGGTTTTAACCATGTAAAAATATCGATGTGTTGATATTTGATCTAGTTTTATGAGTGGTTACTAATGTTGTTTGTCCTGTGTGGGAGTACCTTGTTTTGTCTAACATGGTATCAAAGCATGTTTGAAGACCTTCTCATGTTGTTGATTGAGATCTTAAAGTTGTGTTGTTGCATTTTTTGTTATGTTATTTCCATGCATTTATGGGTTGAGATGATTATTCCACTACATTTATTCACTCGAAAAGGTTTATGTTTTCCCAAGATATGGAAATTTTAGTTAGATATAGAGGTATAAAGTTTGTAAGTTTTTTTTATGGAGTTAATATTTCAATTTTCTATTTTTATTTCCAAGTTTCTAATCTTTATGATCTATGCATGCTCTTTATTGTGTGCTCTTTTCAATCTTAGAAAATCATAAATTGAGTGGAATGTAGTTAAGTACCAAAGACTGAATACAAAAATCTCACAACAGATCTAGAAAATAATTTAGAAGAACCACACTTTTATTATAGAAAACCCTTGAGATAGGGAAACACCATACAATGGATCCTATTGGGGAAGGGATCCTCTCATGTTGACTGCCTCTTCAAGGGGGCATCCTCTTATTGAGCTATAGACTCCAAATACAATACTTCTCAACTCTTCCCATTACATTGCTTGAACCCCTTTATATAGTGCTACCAACCACCTAAGAACATTCTAGAGGAGGAACCTTCTAGAAGTATATCCTTCTAGTAAGTCCTCTTACATTTATTATATCTAACTACCATAGTGGGCCTTATTTAATACTATAGTGGACCTAGTCCACCTTACATTGAATGGCCTCCACTATTATCACCATGGGCCCTCTCGGCCCCCAACTACCTTTCTAGCTACCTAAAATTAGGTACATTAGGTAGCTAGAGAGGTAGAGGGGTGCCGAGAGCGCCCATGGTGATAATAGTGTAGGCCATTCAATGTAAGGTGGACTAGGTCCACTATAGTATTAAATAAGGCCCACTATGGTAGTTAGATATAATAAATGTAAGAGGACTTACTAGAAGGTTCCTCCTCTAGAATGTTCTTAGGTGGTTGATAGCACTATATAAATGGGTTCAAGCAATGTAATGGAAAGAGTTGAGAAGTATTGTATTTGGACTGTGTAGCTCAATAGGAGGATGCCCCCTCAAAGAGGCAAGTGAACATGAGAGGATCCCTTCCCCAACAGGATCCATTTCATGGTGTTTCCCTACCTCAAGGGTTTTCTATAATAAAAGTGTGGTTCTTATATATTGTTCTCTAGATCTATTGTGATATTTTTGTATTCAGTATTTGGTACTTAACAAGTGGTATAATAGCACTTTCCTTCGCAAGAAGTGTGGTAAAATGTTTTATTTTTGCAGATAGTTTTGAAGAAGAAAAAGAGGGACGCAAAATTCCAGAAAATTTATGTATATTTCTATGAAACGTTTGTAGAAACAAGTCATATATTTTAGTTCCTCTCATAAAAACACCCAATTAAAAAAAAATCGTCCAAAACAGAGTCTAGGAAGTCATGATATCGACATTTTAAAATTTGTAATTTTTTCGGGGTTTTTTTCACAGATCACGGAGCGATTGTTTTTTTATGTAGCACTTGGAGGTCAAAACCACTTGTCAATATGTGATTGGTCCCACTAGAATGTACCTTTCCCATTCAGTTTCCAACTCATCTTCCTATTCAACCTATAGTCGACCCACATGGAACCTTGGGTTGTGGCCACGTGATATGTATAGTCATTCCATGTGTCACCCTTGCAGTGGTGGCATGCATCACCCTTTTACCCCTTTGACTTTAACCTATTTGAATAAAATTTTACCACTCATAACTTTTTCATATGAACGTTTTTTGACTTGTCATTTGCATAGTTGGAAATTTGATGATGAGCTCTACATAGTGATTTTGTTTTTTAGAGAAATTGGGACAGTTGAATTTTAAGATTTTATGGATCCCCTGGTACCTATGTGAGCAGTCCAAATCCTCCTAGACCTATGTGATTGTTCCTTATATCCTCTTGGATCAAACCTTCCCACTGAAGAACTTTTGGACCTCCAAAAGTATAGATATTCAACAACTTAATGATGATAACTCACTCTTCCATCTTGTTGAATCTTCTAGAATTTAGTCTTAATATTGGGTCTTTGATCTTAGGAATTAGATTAGTTTAATTTTATCTTTATTTCTGAAGTATGGCTTTGACTCTAGCCTCTAACACTATTGCTAATAACTCTCGTTCTAGCTCATAGATTCCCTAAAAACAAAAAGTCTTGTTTATTGAATCTATGCAATATCTATATCATGTATTTTAGCATCCATTCCCATATCCTATTGCTAAAGATAGTCCATCTTGGCCAACATGAAACTAAGTCAAATGTTGATCTATGCCTTGCCCTTTTGGAGTCACTATTCCTGTAATACTAATGTATCTATAGGAGTATCTATATGAATTCCCTATCCATTACTCTCCTACCTTGAAAACAACTTGATCTATATTGTTATCATCTATACTTATTTTTCTTCTGTTCAAGGTATACATCCACATGAATATGGCATAGTTTTTTAAAGATAATTATAGCATGTGCCTTTATGCCTCTTATTTTTTAAGAGGATTATTTCTCCTTTACAAGGTCTAAAAAGTTTTGCATTACTTTGATGCTCTTTCCACTCTTGATCTACATGCTCTAACTTCCTGCATCCTTTTGTTCCTTCACTTTCAGTTCTTCAAAATCAAGAATTTTGTCTTAGACTTTTTGATCCATATGTATCCCTTTAGTTGATGTTGAGAGAATACAATTCTCTTTACTATTTTCTAATGGCTTAGAAATATTTACAACAATATTCCTCTCACTGTAAAACAATATGTATAGGTGGCTATCTAGAAATCTCCCTAACATGATTCCTCTCACTCTAGAACTATATGTAAGGTGGCTATCTAGAAAACTCTCTAACGAGATTCCTCTCACTCTCAACATCATATAAGGTGGAAATATAGAAACTCTCTTACAAAATCCCTCTTACTCATATCAACATATAAGATGAAAATATAGAAATTTACAGAGTCCCTCTCACTCTTATAATTTATAATGAGTGGCTTACAAGCCTTCTAATAGAATTTAGGAGATATCTACATATGCATATTACATTTACAAATATACATATTTACAATGAAATTTTTAGACTGTTTACTCATGGAATCATTCTTCCCATTGTGTTGGGAGGAGTCTCAAAACTTCCTCATATCAACATATAAGGTGAAAATATATAAATTTACAGAGTCACTCTCACTCTTATAATTTATACTGAGTGTCTTACAAGACTTCTAATAGAATTTAGGAGATATCTACATATGCATATAATATTTACAAATATACATATTTACAATGAAATTTTCAGATGGTTTACTCATGGACTCATTCTTCCCATTGTGTTGGGAGGATTCTCACAACTTTTGACCTCTGACAATGCCTTTGATGTTGATGTTGAATATGACATTGAATATGATGTTGAATCTAAGAAACCATTATAACAAACTATAGGCCTTCCCAGTAACCTGTATAAAATCTCCTTGCAAATACCAAACACTATTGTTGTGTCTCGAGCAGCTTCCCTTGAATACACAAGTACCTAGCCATTATGGAATGCAACTGCATAACCTTCATCCTCAAATGTCACAATTGAGAGTAGGTTTACCTTTAAGTCTAGAACATACAACATATACTCTCATATTGAGTTGGAATATTACATATTCATACTCTCATATCAAGTTGGAATCTTACATATCCATACTCTCTTATTGCTTTTCTAGTGTTAGTTCTAGATCTTACATAACAATCTGTGTCATACTTTGAGAAATTCAAGAATACTGATCTCATCACGGTCATGTGGTGAGATGAGCCATTGTCCAAAAATCATTCTGTTGGTCACTATAATTGCTTAATTAAATTCAAACAACCAAGTGAAACATAAATTATCAACCCAGGGAAGTCTTTTGTTTCAAAGATAGCCATGCACTGTATATGCTCAATTCCAAAAGCATTT